>OY284479.1:14397980-14512310 GCA_958336345.1 Dorcus parallelipipedus
TTGAGCGTCCCTATATTGTCAATTTGCCGTCAATTGGGCGTCCGAAGTAATTGAGCGTCCGTATGCGGACGCTCGATTGTATCCCATGTAAAAAAAAATTTGGGGCATCGTGCGACCTCTGTCTATCATTTAAAAAAATTCTTTCTGGACGCCCGAATGATGATCAAATGAAAATTAGTGTATATTTTTAGTTCGAGCGTATATCCACCTGTGGCGCTAGTGTCGTTTGCGTATATAGGAGCGTGTATATTCGGCTTTCACGTATACCACAATAAGGCGTCCAGTAAATCTGTCAACACTGTTGTAATTGAAATGTGCAGCGGACGCTCTCTTGTTGTGCATATCATTTAAGCAAGCGAATATTTATGACACTTTTAAAAGCGAATGAAATTATAAACGTTGTTTAATAATCTTAATGTCCTTCAAGTGTGTTACACAATGCAATACTGATACAACGCAGCAAGACAATGCAAAATTTTGACATAGAAAATAAAAAAAATTTGAATGGCTTCAGCATGGTTAACTTTCTTGAAAACAGGTATAACCTAGTAGGCTGTGCAGGCTTTTTGTTCATACTTTAAACGGTACCTACACATTTTATTATCAGAAAATGTTAAATATAAAAGTTTTGTGGATTTACCTGAACCGCCAGAATTTACTTTTAAAGAGAACAAATGACAGTCGGAAACCTAACAAATGAGTTTCAACTTTGTTGCAAAATACTACGTAACTTTTTTTATTAGAGATCCTACCACTTACATATTTTGCACATTGCTTCTAAGGAGTAACTAAAAAAAACAATCTGAGCACAAATTCGTTTTACTGGTGTTGGGGGCGGCGCAGTACTACATAATTTTTATTAGTGATCCTGCCACTTCCATATTTTGCACGTTGTTTCTAAGGAGCAACTAAAAAAACAATCTGAACACAAATTCCTTTTATCGGTGTTGAGGGCGGCGCGGTACTATGTAACTTTTTTATTAGAGATCCTGCCACTTCTATATTTTGCACGTTGCTTCTAAAGAGCAACAAAAAGGATAGTCTGAGTACAAATTCGTTTTATCGGTGTTGAGGGCGGTGCGGTACTATGTATAAGGATAATCTGAACACAAATTCGTTTTATGGGTGTTGATAGCGGCGCGGTACTACGTAACATTTTTATTAGTGATTCCACCACTTCCATATTTTGCACATTGCTTCTAAGGAGTAACTAAAAAAAACAATCTGAGCACAAATTCGTTTTATTGGTGTTGGGGGCGGCGCGGTACTACCTAACATTTTTATTAGTGATCCTACCACTTCCATATTTTGCACATTGCTTCTAAGGAGCAACTAAAAAAAATCTGAGTACAAATTCGTTTTATCGGTGTTGAGGGCGGTGCGGTACTATGTATAAGGATAATCTGAACACAAATTCGTTTTATGGGTGTTGATAGCGGCGCGGTACTACGTAACATTTTTATTAGTGATCCCACCACTTCCATATTTTGCACATTGCTTCTAAGGAGTAACTAAAAAAAAACAATCTGAGCACAAATTCGTTTTATCGGTGTTGGGGGCGGCGCGGTACTACCTAACATTTTTATTAGTGATCCTGCCACTTCCATATCTTGCACATTGCTTCTAAGGTGCAACTAAAAAAACAATCTGAACACAAATTCCTCTTATCGCTGTTGGGGGCGGCGCGGTACTACGTAACATTTTATTAGTGATCCTACCACTTCCATATTATGCACATTGCTTCTAAGGAGCAACTAAAAAAACAATCTGAGCACAAATTCGTTTTACCGGTATTGGGGGCGGCGCGGTACTACGTAACATTTTTATTAGTGATCCTATCACTTCCATATTTCACACATTGCTTCTAAGGAGCAACTAAAAAAACAGTCTGAGCACAAATTCCTTTTATAGGTGTTGAGGGCGGCGCGGTACTATGTAACATTTTTTTATTAGTGATCCTACCACTTCTGTATTTTGCACATTGCTTCTAAGGAGTAACTAACAAAACAATCTCAGCACAAATTTGTTTTATCGGTGTTGGGGGCGGCGCGGTACTACGCGACTTTTTTATTAGAGATCCTGCCACTTCCATATTTTGCACATTGCTTCTAAGGAGCAGCTAAAAAAAACAATCTGAACACAAATTCCTCTTATCGGTGTTGGGGGCGGCGCGATACTACGTAAAATTTTTATTAGTGATCCTACCACTTCTGTATTTTGCACATTGCTTCTAAGGAGCAACTAAAAAAACAATCTGAGCACAAATTCGTTTTATCGGTGTTGGGAGCGGCGCGGTACTACGTAACATTTTTATTAGTGATCCTACCACTTCCATATTTTGCACATTGCTTCTAAGGAGTAACTAAAAAGAACAATCTGCGCACAAATTCGTTTTATCGGTGTTGAGAGCGGCGCGGTACTATGTAACTTTTTTATTAGAGATCCTGCCACTTACATATCTTGCACGTTGCTTCTAAGGAGCAACAAGAAAGATAATCCGAGCACAAACTTGTTTTAGCGGTGTTGGGGCGGCGCGATACTACGTAACATTATTATTAGAGATCCCGCCACTTACATATTTTGCACATTGCTTCTAAGGAGCAACTAAAAAGATACTCTGAGCACAAATTCGTTTTATCGGTGTTGGGTGCGGCACGAGATTACGTAACTTTTTTTATTAAAGATCCTGCCGCTTACATATTTTGCATTTTGCTTCTAAACAACAACTAAAACGTTCATCTGAGCACCAATTTGTTTTATCGGTGTTGGGGGTGGCGGGGTATTACGTAAAATTTTATTAGGGATCCTACCACTTACATATTTTGCATCTTGCTTCTAAGGAGCAACTAGAAAGACAATCTGAGCACAAATCCGTTTTATCGGTGTTGGGATCGGCGCGGCGCGGTGCTATGTAATTTTTTTATTAGAGATCCTGCGACTTACATATTTTGCACGTTGCTTCTAAGGAACTACTAAAAAGGCAATCTGAGCACAAATTCGTTTAATCGGTGTTGGGGGCGGCACGATATTACGTGACTTTTTAATTAAAGATCCTGCCGCTTACATATTTTGCAATTTGCTTCTAAGCAACAACTAAAACGTTTATCTGAGCACTAATTCGTTTTATCGGTGTTGGGTGTGGCGGGGTACTACGTAAATTTTTATTAGGGATCCTACCACTTACATATTTTGCATCTTGCTTGTAAGCAGCAACTGGAAAGACAATCTGAGCACAAATTCGTTTTATCGGTGTTGGGGGCGGCGCAGTACTACGTAACTTTATTATTAGAGATTCCGCCACTTTCATATTTTGCGATTTGCTTCTAAGGAGCAACTAAAAAGATACTCTGAGCACAAATTCGTTTTATCAGTGTTGGGAGCGGCACGATACTACGTAACTTTTTTTTATTAAAGATCCTGCCGCTTACATATTTTGCAATTTGCTTCTCAACAACAACTAAAACGTTTATCTGAGCACCAATTTGTTTTATCGGTGTTGGGGGTGGCGCGATACTATGTAACTTTTTTTATTAAAGATCCTGCGACTTACATATTTTGCACGTTGCTTCTAAGGAGCTACTAAAAAGATAATCTGAGCACAAATTCGTTTTGTCGGTGTTGGGGGCGGCACGGTACTACGTAACTTTATTATTAGAGAATATAGAATATAGAATTCAACAATCACACGAATCTCATTTTGGAATTCAAGATGTGCCGACTTATGATAGAAAGCATTTACGACGAAGAAAATTACACATGTGGCACAAGAAATGAAAGGTCTCGAGGAGGCGAATTCTAAAATCACACTGACCACATTTTGGAATTTAAGATGGTGTCGACTTATCATCAAAAACATTTACGACGAAGAAAAAATCACACATGTGGCACATGAAATGAAAGGTTTCGAAGAGGCGAATTCGACAATCACTCGGACCTCATCTTGGAATCTTGTATCTTCGAGATCTTTTGTTTGATGTGACACTTGTGGGATTTTTCTTCATCGTAAGTGTTTTTGGTCATAAGTCGACACTATCTTGAATTTCAAGATGGGATCTGTGCGATTGTCGAATTGCCTCTTCGAAACATTTCATCCAGTCTACCTAATTTCAAACATCTTGGAATTCTTCATTTTATGATCTCATATTCAAAAAGACTATGATGCATGACCAATTGCACTTAATAAAAATGGCAACATTGCTGGAGCTTACATTGTCTATTGAATGAAAACGTATACGCAAATAGGACGCCTGGTTGATGATTAATTGAAAGTAAGTGTATATCACCGGACGCTTTAAGTATAGCAATAAGAAAGGAGCTTCAAATGATAGTACACTTGCAATACCCACCGCGTGTCGCCATATTGGACGCCGCATGGAACAGTTATGAAAGGAGCTTCCAATGATACCGGGATGTATATATATATATATAGATATATATATATAAGTAAAAGAAGTAAATAGCGGCTTAGCTGGCAAGGAAAAGACGTACGTTTCGGTCTTATTAGACCTCATCAGGACAGTATAACCAAGGTGTATGGTGTTGACACTTGGAGGTAGAAAACAACAAATGAAGCAACAGACCAGGAGACCGAATGCACATTTGCTGCAACCACTGAGAAGACCGGCATTTCGAGGTAAACATCACAGTATAGCAACGGAGGCAAACAAAGTCAACCTGCGTTACTTCAAGAAAAAAAAATACTGTCCTGATGTGGTCTAATAAGACCGAAACGTACGTCGACAGTTACTTTTCCTTGCCAGCTAAGCCGCTATTGACTTCTTTTACTTATTGTATTTTCCTGGCGTTAACCTTTCCGTTATATTTTATATCCCGGCTTTTTCTTGAAGTAACGCAGATTGACTTTGTTTGCCTCCGTTGCTATACTGTGATGTTTCCCTCGAAATGCGGGTCTTCTCAGTTAGTGCAGCAAATGTGCATTCGGTCTCCTGGTCTGTTGCTTCATTTGTTGTTTTCTATCTCCAAGTGTCAACACCTTACACCTTGGTTATACTGTCCTGATGAGGTCTAATAAGACCGAAACGTACGTCGACAGTTACTTTTCCCTGCCAGCTAAGCCGCTATTTACTTCTTTTACTTATTGTATTTTCCTGGCGTTAACCTTTCCGTTATATTATATATATATATATATTATATATATATATATATATAAAGTGCGAGATTTAGTGTCCGGTTAAAAGATTTTGTGATGATAATAATAATAATTTTCTTTTCCTATATGTGACATTCTTGTTAATGGAGTTTAATTTACCCATGTTTACGATTTAAATAAATAAAATAATGAATTTCATTACAGTGTTGAGCTGCAGGTAATATTAAATGCATGGGCATAAAATAGGATTATACGTAAAATTTTTCGTGTTGCAGCTCCAATCCTCTTTAATATTTTTATTACAAATATAACTATAATATAACAGGTAACTACTTGTTCCTTTTCTATTATACGACGCATACGTGCAATTAAAAATAAAGTCTACTTTGAACGATAATTGCGTCTTATTACAATTTACCGTAAAAAATGTGTAAGTATTTGAATATAATTATGTACATGTATGTGTATTTCTGAACCCGTTGAATATACCAACATTATGACCGAACGCAGCCTAGTAAGTTGCTCATGATGACGGAACCACCGACACGCGAGAGTTATTGTCGTTCTTTCTCAATGTATTGAACAGAGATAGCTCTAAGCAACTAATGTTGGTGGTTTTCAATAGCCGCATGGTCGGAAGGCGACTGCCAACCAACCAATCATAATATCACAAATATTTCCCCTTAACGTAGCAAAGTAGGGATAGTAAAATGCGAACTTCTGAGGGGTAACTTTGTACGATTCCTCAATATCCCAACAGGGCAATCGCCAGCTTCTAGGTAGTTCAGCACCTGTTCATAGGGCGACTGTAAAGCCGTATTGGTAGATTTATTACTTATAAAGCCATGTTGATCTTTTGATAATCTAGAATTTATCCATGAAGGACTTGAGTCTATCTAAAAAGACATATTCTCATATTTTAGAGAATACAAAATTGATAGCTACAGGTCTGTAGTTTACAGTATCAGTAGGACATCCTTCCTTGAAGATGGATATTAATTTAATTTTAAATTTGCAAAAGAATCACCACTATTAAAAGATAGATTAATTAAATGTGTCAGAGGGCGTACTATAGCGAATGCAAGCTTTTTAATTATAATATAGGGTCATTCCATATGAAGTGATCCAATGAAGGTTGCTTGACCATTCTAAATATTTTAAATTTTTTTATATATTATTACCATATGTACTGGGAGTACAAATATGATGTTATTAAATTTTTGTCTCAACCTGTTTGTTTGTGGCGACCATTTTTGTTTTGCAACGTCCACCAATTAAGGAGTTTGCAGACGTTAACGTAAACTTATTTTTCTTAGGACTGGTTTATGCTAGAACACTGCAACAAAGACCACTTTATTCAGAATCCTCTTTAATTTTATGTCTCATCATAAAAAGCCTTATTTGTTTCCTTATAGGTGAAAATGTTCCTTAAAGTTTGGCAACGGAATTTAACAAATGCCACTATTTAGAGTCTAAGTTTATGATGAAGGGGTGGCATATCACAGTTGATTTTTTAACTACAACTACATATACTACTGTATTCACTATAGCTAGAGTCATAACACTGATAAATGTGTCATTTAATTTTTATGACTTTTTAAAAATTGAAAATTTGCTTTTTTTTCAAAGTTTGAAGCATGATATCTCTGGTGGGACATGAGGTAAACATCTAATCTTTTTACAGAGTATCCACCTGTTTAAGGGGAAATACAGTAAAAATGTCAACTTTGATATTTTACTATGGAAAAAGTTATGAATTTTCAAAAAGTGTAAAAAAATTTACATGGAATTGTGTTTAAACCGCATTAAAATCAAAGGCTTTTAATTGCACAGAACACAAATTTGAATTCCTATTTTCACAGAGTACTTCCTCATAGGCAAACAAATGACGATAACTGTCAACACTTTTTTTTATTGTCAGCAAAACAAAAAGTTTGAAGAAAAATAAATGAGTTAAAACCTGGGGCTTTTATAATCAAATAGACTGTATATAATACAAATATATTGTGCTTGCCTCTTCAACTGCATGGACAAGTCTAAAAGATCATATTTTGATCTCTCTCATGTAGTATGAGCGCTTTTGCGCAAGTCAGTCTTCGTCCAACCCAAGGTGTGCGGTTACAAAAATACCGGGTGTCCCACGACATGTGCTCACCCTTCTAGAATTTATATTTTTTAATCGATTTATATGAAATTTCGAAAAGATAAATTAAACAAAAAAATTAATTTTCCGACATACTGTCGAGCACGATATGACTTACGGTTTCGCTGGAAATGATGAAAACTTTCTTAATTTAAATAGAACACCATGTATATTTTTACATATTTAGATTCTACAGATCTTTGCGAGTCCGAATATATATTATATGGTAATTTTGATTTCCATTACAACGAAAAAAAAAACTTTTTTGTTTTTCAATCCAGTAAGCCATGAATCGTGTATTTTCGTTCTAATGCAAGTAATTCGAGAAAATCACTATTTGGATTGTATTTTGATTTTTAACTTTTTTGCAGCCGTTTAAATTTTCAATAGGTCGTAAGTTGTAACTCATTTTTTTAAATGGAACCTCATGTGCTTCTTAGCTTAGTTCAACAGAATTTTTTTTCTGAGTAGGCTGATACCAAATACTTCATACTTTCTTTGAAGGTCATTTGATTTTTTGAAGTTTTAGGCCGGCTTTGCTTGAAATGATTTGTATCTGTTTTAGATGTGTCATCGAGTCTAAAAATGCAATCGGAAGAAGACCTCATCCTATTAGGTGATGTTTTAGTCGAAATAGCACCAAGAAAACGAAAGAAAAAATAGTGTTTGACTAAACAGTGGTTGCTAAAAAAGGGAAAAATTATCTCATACAAATTTGATGGAAGAATTAAGACTGTATCCTACAGAACGGACAATTTTTTTGGTGGTGGCTTATTTTGACCTACTCAATCGTGATTCCAGTTATAATTGAACACGATACCAATATGCAGCATCTATAACTCCAAATGAGCGTCTTTTTTCAACGGTTAGATTTTTACAATACGGGCCGACCCCACACACAATCATTTTACAGTCGTATTAACATTACGTCCGTATGAATTTCAGAAAGCGCCAGATTTCTGCCAGTTTAGTATTCCCGTGAATAATACAGCCGTATTTTCACATTCTCACGACCAGTATTAATAAAACGCCCATAAAGACGTCTTAGAATATGGACCGTGAATGCCCAGCTTTACAAGAAAACCCCTACACCACTGATCATCAGATGTTCGTAGACCGCCAGTCAGATTTCGATGATGTACTTCTTAGGCCGAACGAAGTCTACATTTCTGCCAATATTGCGGACATCCATAGTCCATAAAACACACAATGAGAATTATTAATTTTGCGTAATACTTAATTAATAGGACGAGATTTTTAATTATGCAAATTATTCATTAAAAAAATAACAACATTCAATTAATAAAATATGCACTCAGCGTATTCCCACATTTTAAAACCTTATTTTAATCCTGATTAAAACTAATAAACTTGCACAACTTACTCAAGAGAAGACACTCGAAAAAAGAAGTGCAAATTAGAATAAGAGAAAATATTTACATCAATTTAAATCCGTTCGTATATTTTCGAGTGTTTATGGACAAAACCGTATCCGCAACAATAGGCAGATCTGATTGGTCCAAGCTAATTAATACACCAAGAGAAAAGATTTGAAAGTTCATTTTTAGTTGTATACCGATCGTATAGATTTGAGTTAAGAAAATATAAGACGAAATGACATGACAAGGCCACAAGGCCGTTTCACAAAAGTTAGAAGGAGATAGCTACATAAAAGTTCTTTGACTTATCGATCGTTCGATATACAGGGTGTTTGTAAAATAAGTCCAAAAATTTTAACCACATTACCGTGAGAGCACATAGAACACGGAAAATTAAAAAAAAAAAAATTCATAACAGGGGGGAGAATTACTTTATCCGCCCCTTATACGACGGTCATGAAACAACAAAAAACTTAGGGAACCTGCTTCGCTGATCGTAGGCAATAAACATCGCAGGCGTAACTAATATGTAAAGGCGCACTCACCGAATAATATCTGTGTGGAAGAACACATTCAAACGTTGACTACAGTAATTTAGGAATGTTTATAACAACTGTTCAAAGTGGCATTCATCATTAGCGACACACACACGAAACGTTCCATAATCGCGTAAATGCTGGGACATTAGCTGTAAATGTTCTTGCATTGGTTTGAAAATGTGTTTCCATAAATCCGCCGTACTTTTTCAGTATTTCCTCGAGCTTCGCCGTAGATGAGGAGCATCTGTTCTCTCGCCGTTCGTGAATTGCGGCATTTTAATAAGTAATACTAAGCACAAAAGATAGTAATCGTATTTAGCTTTAACTCGTTCAACCACTTTTCACAAACTAAACTGTTGATCCCAAAGGATACGGAACAATAAATCGTGTGTCATGATAATAAAAATATGAAACAAAAATTTCCTTTTCTTGACCTACCTCAAAGATATAGACGTGCGATTAATTCTTGCCCGATTTTCAACTGCGATTTTCTCGAAATGTGTAAAATGTTTGTTAAGGACATATAAGTTCAATCGTTGCCATTTATGGTGATGTATTACAGGTTTAAATATTTGCATACAATAGAAAAACACGCTATATAATAAAAAGAAATGACCTGTAGTTGTTTCGTCTACGAGTTAAATAAATATGTATTGTGAGGATTCCGGAGCCAGCCCGTCTCATGCGTCACCGCCGACGCGTCTTAGACGAGAAACTTCGGGCGCTTCGGCGGTGGAATCAAACCGAGACTCTCCATCGCGTTCCAGGCGATTCTCGAAGAAAGAGCTCGATTTATAAGGATGCAAGCCGACCGGGAAAAGAGAATTAATTCGGCGTTGAACAATTCGGCATTAAAGTTTGCGTTAGACTTTCGCTTGGCTATTAAAATAAATTAGGTATAAGGTATTAGGGTTCGTGAAAATAAATACACAATTAAATTGAATTAAGTTTAAACAAATTAATAAATAAAGTGTGGTGTAAAAAATAATGGCTACAAAGAAAGTGCTGCTGCAAGACTTAAAAGTGACCGAATTAAAAGCCGAATTAGAAGAACGCGAATTGGAAATCTCCGGAAAAAAATCGATTTTGCAAGAGAGACTACACCAAGCAGTACTAGAAGCAGGGGAGGATCCGCATGTCTTTCTTTTTGAAATCTCGAGCCGACCTGCAGATTTAAGTAAGATATTAGAATTGCAAAATAAATTGATGGAACAATCTGGAAATTTGGAAGATAAATTAAAGGAGCAATCCAAAAGTTTTAAAAATGAATTGCAAACTAAATTACTGGAACAATCCGGAAATTTGAAAGACGATCTAGATAAGTTAATGGAATATTCTAGAAACACGGAAGAAAATGTGAACATTTTAGAAGAGAAACTTGAGAATAAATTGATACAACAGTGGACGAATATGGAAATTAAATTGCTGGTACAATCTAGAAATTTAGACGAGAAATGTCTAAAACAATTAAAAGGGCTCGAAGATAAACTAGTGGTAAAAATATCAGAAGAGACGAGGAATCTGCAAGAAAATGTGGAATAAATACTATTTCAGCAGGACAACAAAATTAAGAATCTCGAACAAATCATGGCAGGGTTGACAATATTCGGGGAAACCTTTACCAGAAATCCGGAGAGAGTCTTCAGGAATTCGAGGTTGACGTAGCGCGGTTGGCGTATCCTGCAGCTCATGATGAATTCCTGCAATGTTTGACGATGCAGACCTTCGTGAATGGAATCCGTGATCCGGACAACCATTGCATTGCACAACGATTGCATTGAGAATGGCCCACCCCAGGACATCCAAGAACGCACTGGCCTACGCCTTGGAATACGAGGCGGCGAAGCAAGTCTCAAGAGGACATGTCAAGGTACGAGCTGCCATGGACTCTCAAGAGGAGGAACTCACCAGCGTCAAGGTGCAATCTGCTGCAAAGAAGCGGACCAATGATTATACCACCACGGAGGATGTTCGCCGCATGGTGCAACAATTCCTGAGGGAGAAGAATCCGCTGGTGTGTCAGAATTGCCAGGAAGAAGGACATGTTCGCAGGCGGTGTCCCAAGGCCAGGCAGGATCCTCCAAGAAGGAAGCCACAAGGGAAACTAAGTCTGGTCGCTGCAGATGGACAAACGTCGACCCGTATTGAAAGGCCCCCAAAGACAAAGGCCACGAAAGTAATAGCATTGCGACGATTAACCAGTAGTGTCTTCGTGGATGCCACCATTGATGACATCCCTCACACCATGGTTATTGGAAACGGGTGGGACGGAGACTATCTTGAGACCCGATGTTATCAAGTCATCAAGACGCACCGAGCCGACTAAATGGAGACTGAGGACAGCAACCGGAATATCCGCGACTGTCCATGGTGAAGTAGAGATGATCATTACGATTGGATCGACCCCCATCAAACACCGTGCGCTAGTAGCAGAAATAGAGGACGAGGCGATTTTGGGCATGGACGTCAAGTGTGCCCATGGGTTCCAATTGGATCTGAAGCGTGGCTTGATGGCGGTTAACAACGACGAATTGGTTTTGCATCAATGAGAGGACGTGGCTGCTCGAGTTGTTCTCGCCGAAGATGTTGTATTACCCAGCAGGACCGAGGTCATAGTCGACGCAAACCTGAACGGCGCTTTCCAAGATGGGCAAGTCATTATGGTCGAACCTAATACTGACGATCAGAAGATTGGAAGAGGAGTTCTCGTTGGGAAAACGTTGTTGACAGCAAAGAAGAAAATACCAGTCCGCCTAATTAATGTGAACTGTTTCCCTGTCAACATTAAGAGAGTTACCATCTTGCGAAGCTGCGCCATGTTGTCCTCCATTTCACGGCAACTTCAAGTAAACATGCAAGAGACGAAGGCCCCTAAGATGTTGTTGGAAACAGTCATGTCAACGGCCCAGGAATTGACTCCAGACCAAAAGATAAAAGCGAAGAGCCTGAACTGTCGCTATCAAGACGTGTCTGAGGTAGAAAATGGACCTAAGGGAAGAACCGACATCGCCAAACATAAGATAGAGACCGGAAAAGAAAGACCCATCCGTCAAGCTCCAAGGAGGTTAATTGAGCCATCGAGGAGCCCATGGGCGCCACCGGTAGTGCTTGTGAAGAAGAAGGATGGATCCACACGGTTCTGCGTAGACTATCGACTGCTCAACAACGTCACCAAAAAGGACAGCTATCCTCTGCCACGGATTGATGACACCCTGGATACCCTGGCCGGTTCAAAGATCTTCTCAACCTTGGATTTAAAGAGTGGTTATTTCCAAGTAGAACTAGCCCCCGAAGATCGAGAAAAGACGGCGTTTTCCCTTGGTCTGTGTCTATGGCAATTCACGGTGATGCCGTTTGGGTTATGTAATGCCCCAGCGACATTCGAGAGACTAAAGGAGACGGTTCTGAAGGGTCTGTCCTGGACAACGTGCATGGTTTACTCGGATGATAAAATTGTGGTGGGAAAAACGTTCGACGACCACCTGAAGAACCTGGGAGGAGTGTTCCAACGGCTACGCGGGGCTGGATTAAAGCTTAGTCTCAAGAAGTGCCACCTTTTCCAGAAGGAAGTGAATTATCTGGGCCATATTGTTAATGGGAATGAAATCGCCGTTGACCTGGTAAAGATTCAGGTCGTGAAGGACCGGCGAACTCCCAAGAATAAACACCAGATAAGGAGTTTCCTAGGTCTATGCACTTACTATCGTCGCTATGTTCCCGGATTTGCGGACATCGCTAAGCCGTTGACAAAACTCACCGAAGAAGGTCGTCCGTTTGAATGGGACCAACATTGCCAAATTAGTTTTGAACAACTAAAACAGTACTTGATAAGTGCTCCTATTCTGAGTTACCCTCTCCCAGAAGGCAAGTTCATCGTGGACACCGACGCTAGCAATGTTGGTATCGGTGGTGTACTCTCCCAGATACAAGAAGGGCAAGAGAAGGTGATCGGCTACTTCAGTAAAGTCCTGTCAAAGCCGGAACGAAATTATTGCGTCACTAGAAGGGAATTGCTAGCCGTGGACCATAGAAAATTTCTACAAGTACTTATATGGCAGACACTTTCTCTTGAAGATGGACCATGCCGCTTTAAAATGGCTCCTCCGATTCAAAAATTGGTGCTGGAATGGAAAAGTAGGGAGGCAAGGCCTACTTGGGAAGAGATAGCACTGTGTGCACCATCCGTAAAATCATACTGGGCGCAGTGGGACTCCATAGTGCTGAATCATGGTCTTCTGAAACGAACCATCGAGAACCAGGAAGGCACGGAACACCAGACACAGTTACTGATCCCCAAGAATAGGGTGCCAGAAGTTCTGAGGGAGCTTCACGATGGAA
Source organism: Dorcus parallelipipedus (assembly GCA_958336345.1). Lineage (NCBI taxonomy): Eukaryota > Metazoa > Arthropoda > Insecta > Coleoptera > Lucanidae > Dorcus > Dorcus parallelipipedus. Next base: position 14,411,490 of record OY284479.1, read on the forward strand.
CTTCGGGAGGGCATCTGGGAATCAAGAAGACTGTGGAAAAGGTGCGCGAGCGATTCTACTGGGTAAACTGCAAGGAAGACATAAAGGACTGGTGTAGGAAGTGCGTAGTCTGCGCAGCTAGTAACGGCCCCCACAGACGAGGCAAGGCTCCCATGAAACAGTATAACGTGGGGAGTCCTTTTGAGAGAGTTGCCATAGATGTAGCCGGCCCATTTCCACAAACGAATAGTGGAAATATGTACATCGTCGTGGTGATGGACTACTTTAGCAAGTGGGCTGAAGCATACGCCCTACCAAACCAAGAGGCGATAACTATTACTGAAGTCCTTGTCCGAGAATGGATCAGTCGGTTTGGCGCGTCCATGGAGCTGCATTCAGATCAAGGAAGGAACTTTGAATCGGCTTTATTCAAGAACGTGTGTACTCTGCTCGGCGTCCGGAAAACTAGAACCACTGTGCTTCATCCGCAGTCGGACGGAATGGTAGAAAGATTCAACAGAACCTTCAACCGACATTTGTCCAAGGTAGTCTCCGATCATCAGAGAGACTGGGACACGTACATTCCCCTTTTTCTACTGGCATACCGTTCGTCCGTTCATGAGACAATAGGAGAGACACCAGCAAAAACGGTATTTGGGCGACAGCTAAGACTACCCTGCGACCTGAAATTCGGCGTGAAGCCTGGCGAAGTCCCTGCCGACGAAGACTACGTGAGCGGTCTACGCAGAAAAATGGACGACATTCACAATCAAGTGCGTCACAATATATAAACAGCCAGCGACCGAATGAAGGAGCATTATGACATCAACGCTCAGAATGGGAGATACCAACCTGGAGCGCTGGACTGGCTTTATTACCCTCAAAGACGTCGAGGTCTGCCCCAAAATTGCAGACATCTTGGGAAGGTCCTTACACAGTGATGAAACGAATCAACGATGTCATCTACCGCATCAAGAGGGTTTCGCATGGCAAGCCCAAAGTGATCCACTTCAACCGGATAGCTCCTTACAACGGAGAAGGAAATGAAGGGACAGTACAAAGGACGCAAGGTTCCGAAGTGAACTTCGAAACCTTTATGTCTCATCACGCCACAGGGAGTAAGGCACGATTCGGAGTGACCACAGAAAGGCAGCAAGACCTTTTTCAAGTACCATCGGAGTACAGTCTGCCCCATTGTGTGGCAGAAAACCTAAGAATGTCCAAGGGGATAGCCCAGGTCTTCCGAAAGAAATTTGGCCAGGTCCAGGAACTCCGAAGACAGCACCCCATAGTGGGCAAGAGCCTGCAGATCATCGACACAGAGGCGGATCAAAGACGACACGTGTACTACTTAGTCACCGAGAAGACATCAAACGGTAAGCCTGACTATCGCAGTATTTGGAAAGCATTATGGAGCCTGAAGAGACAGCTGGTGGAAGGCAAGGAGACGAAATTAGCTATTCCCAAGATAGGCTACGGACTAGACGGGCTAGACTGGAGGGTCGTTCGCAGCATGATAGAAATCATCTTCAACGGAACGGAAATTGAAGTTCTAGTCTGCAGTCACCACCCACAGGCAGCTGTCGGCAGTAAGAAAACCGTAGACTGCTATTTCTTCCAGACCGGATGTTGTAAAGAGGGGCCAGCATGCCGATTTCGACATCCTCCTTCAAGGCTATCACGAGGAACGTTTCGAGAAGAAACGTTTTTAAGAAGGAGGCAGTGTGACGATTCCGGTGCCAGCCCGTTTCATGCGTCACCGCCGACGCGTCTTGGACGAGAAACTTCGGGCGCTTTAGCGGTGGAATCAATCCGAGACTCTCCGTCGCGTTCCAGGCGATTCTCGAAGAAAGAGCCCGGTTTATAAGGAAGCAAGTCGACCGGGAAAAGGGAATTCGGCATTGAACAGTTCGGCATTAAAGTTCGCGTTAGACTTTCGCTCGGCTGTTAAAATAAATTAGGTATAAACTTGTAAATAAATTATTGTTTAATTATGTGTTAATTACTTTGCTTTTAAATAAATTAGTTTATTAACTATTTCGTATTTTGTTTTAAAATAAAAATTAATAGAACCCGTAAAATCGTAACAGTATTATTATTTTAGCACGAGTGAGTTTTGAGTTCTCTAAAGTAACGAGTGCTACAATGCCTCTTATTGAACAAGTCTAATATATTATTTTTTCTACTTTGCATCATTTATTTAATAAAAATTACAAAAATTAGTTTTTAATAGAAATAAGTAAATAAATTGGACTCCTTAGTATCTAGAGAGTTTTGTGACAGCACTGGCAACTAGATAGCTGTATTTATATTTGACACTTGACCTTCATGACGTTGATTGATAATTTAACGAATGCAGCAAATGCTGCGGGCTGTCAAGTGGCTTAACGATTACCATAACCGACTTTGAGAGTCGTGTTGTTCGGTGATGTGGGTTCGAATCTCACTAGGGCCTTGGATATTTGTGCTGCCTAATTAATGCCACCACACCCCTTATGCTTACTTCTCCGCAAGTGTTTCGCGCTTATTCCCGTTTAAATTGAAATCGCCATGCCTACAGCCAAGGATATAATTTTATTTTGTACACGTAAAAAATCTCCATTTCCATTCTAATTTACGAGATGGTCTAGTCATATCGATATTCGGATATATTCCATATATCAGTGATTAATAAACACTGAATTATGCGCATGTGCTGTCGCTTTTAACCACTTTTTAAACATTTTGCTATTCCACAAGCGCAAATGACATTGAAAAGAGGGATATGCAATTACGTTCAGTGATTATATTTTACAAAAGAAGTTAGCTAATGTTTAATATTGTAACGTTTTTAAAGGTTCTATTATTTTTATTTTAATCAAAACACGAAATGGTTAATAAATAATTTATTTAAAAGTAAACTAATTAACACTAACATTTAACAATAATTTATTTACAGACTTATACGTAATTTATTTCAACAGCCGAGCGAAAGTTTATCAGGCCACTTTAATTTCGAACTGTCTTACGTTCGGCCGCGTGCATTTTTATAGCCAGGGTTGTTTATCTGGAACATTCGAGCGCGCGACGGAAAGTCTCAGATTGATTTCATCGCTGACGTGATGTCGAAGCGTCCGAAGCTTCTCGTCTAAGACGCGTCGGCGATGACGAATCAGACGGGCTGGCACCGCAATCGTCGCAATATTGTAAAATAACCACCGTGTGCTTATGAAATACGTCTTCAATCAGTGATTTAAAAGCAGTGGTTAAAAAGTTATTATTAAGCAAATAATAAAGTGACAAATAACCACTGCATTATGGAATACACCTGATTATTTGTCGTTGATATCCGAATTAAGGCGGGCGGCCACTGAACGCGAAACTAAGCTAAGCTGAGCGAAACTAATGCCGTGTTCCAAATGCACGTTTGACAGATGAATGCGTACTAGATTTTAGGTCGCGTATCCCCACCTACAGAAAAATAGGCGAGGTGAATGCCAAGCATACTTGAATACGGTCTTAAACGCGTACTTAAAGCTAGTAAACGAAAAAGCAGACTAGAATGCGTACTTCCCCGTGCTGCCAATTTTATAAACAATAGTAACACATATCAGTTGGTATAATCGGTGATTGTAAGTGTCAATTTATGTCAGTTTTCTCCGTGAATGACAGAGTGTGGTCTTTTACAGCAGTAGAAATAATGATATAAAATACAGAAATAAATTAAACATTTAAATGTAAGTGTATAACGTAAAACATCACCTATTTTAATTGTAATTTATATGAATTTATTAACACAATATGTGGTAGGACAAACATTTATATAGCTGCATATATATCTAGGCACAGAAAATTCAACAATTGAATTACTCAAATCTCGAGAAGCACATCAGGAAGATTTATATCCCCTTGTCTTTCAAGAGCATTTATATTCTCTATTATGTCCATAATCCATAAACACCACTTTAGAATAATGAATAATCAATAATAATAATTTACTAACCCCAATATTCCCAGTTGATGAAGTCAGCATATGCATTTACAGTGATCTACATGCCAATTACTCATAATTCAATACTTTCTCCTGAGAAAGCGCCACTATCGTTCATTTGGAACATACAGCCTCATACTTTGCACACTTGTATACTTGGTGGGGGTATGCATGCTAACAAGTAGTACATACTAAACGATTCAGAACTGCATTTGGAACACGGCATAAGCTTTTTAAAATTAGCTCCAACGTAATTTTACGCGGACGAGGCAACCGAGCGAAGATAAACATTGTTTTATATCTTTGCAATCCTAACTTCGATCAGCTTAGCTTAGTTTTGCGTTCAGTGGCCGCCAGCCTTTAAACGTGCAATATAATTCCTCAACGAGAGGGGGATATTTTCGAGTGTCGTCGATTACAGGTGCTGCCTGTGGAGGAGATGGACTGACCAGAACTCCGCAGCGCTGCACTGACTAGAGGTAGGGATGCTCAAAACAGTTAAATGAATCGATTCAATTGAATCGATTGTGTGGAATCGCATCAGATGAATCGATTGTGTGGAATCGCATCAGATGAATCGATTCAATTTAAACGCAGAATAGATTCGATTCAATATATACCAGGTGAGTCATTTAACCTGGAATTTTGTAATATCTCGAAAAATTCGCATCGTACAGAAAAATTTGCCGAATCGAAACTTAATATCTCCGAGGGGGGCATCCGTTAGTACTAAATTACGCCCACCCTCACACCCCCTGTAGGCGGGGCGGGAGGCAAATTTGAAATCTTAAATAGGAACCCCTATTTTTTATCGCAGATTCGGATTTTACGTTGAAAGCTACGTACGATTTGTCTGAAAATTTTTTTTTCGATTCGCGACAGATGGCGCTGTAATCGCAAGAAATGGAACAGAAATCAAAGGAATCAAAAAACAGAGAAACACTTATTTAGTATTTTTCGACGGGCTATTCAATGATGTTACTTATGTATTTGTGTTTCGTTTCTCCATGATATTTCGTGGTGAATACATGAAAATTGGTTGAAGAAAAGGATATATCTACTTTACCACGAACTTTGTTGTTAAATAGGACGACAGGTTTCGGCAGTTATACCCTCATCAGGTACAATTGGTCACTTATGTCGCAGCATCATATTTTATGGTTCCATTGCAGTGTTTACAGCCAACAGATTTGCTGTTATCAATGCTTCCACACTTCACTTGTTTTAGGAGGCATTGTTCTACACTCACGCTCAAATACAAAATATGTATGTATATACCTACTGTTCAAGTGTGCAACGCAAATTTTTGCTCGTTAATGCTTAAAGAAACTTCTTTAATTTGAAATGTTCTGTTTTATGCCGCGGATTTTCCCAACCCTCAATTTTATCATTTTGAGTTATTAGCTGCCAGTAACATATAGAGTTAACACCTGCGGAGAGATCCTCGACCTAGGAAGAAATGCTGACCTAAGTAGATAGATAAGACTCGCTATAAAAATGCATGCTCTTGTTTTTTACAGATTAGACTTGGTTATTCGTGTCGTCGCGCACGTTTCTTTTTATAACACGATAATATTGTACTAAAAATCGTCAATTAATTTGTGCGAAATAAAAACACTTTTTAAAAATTCCAAATGTTTTAATAAAGTGTTAAGTGGCGCAGTCAGTAGGATTTTTGACAAACGCGTGTGTTTATTGTGTTGATTCTAAAATTGTGTCAATATACGAAAACGCGACGCTGTGAACATTAGTTCTTTGTTGTTACACACGAACCAAGGACGCCCAGCTGAGGATAGTCGCTAAAATTGCTACGAGTCCAAGAAACGCCGGGAGAAGAAATCAAAACCCCATGGAAACAACTTTAATCATTGGATTAGCACTGTGAGTACCTTCTTTATTTTTCCGCTTCCTATTTTATTCTCCTTCTGTGAGTGAATTTTTAAACAAAGTGGATAATTACGACGACTTAGTAAGAGCCCTAAACGAAATTGAAATGGCACGAGAAGTAACTAAAGTGGACCAAGACTTAATTCCTGTGTTCGAGGGTGATAAGATTACGTTGCGAAGCTATATTAATGCATGTGAATTCCTAATAGAGGAGTACCTGCCTGCCGCTCCGCAAAACCCAAATGATGTTAGAATGGCGAAACGATTATTGCTCATTTTTATGGGAAAATTACGAGCCAAAGCTCGGGAAGCCGTAGACGCTAACAAAACACCGACAACATGGCCCGAATTAAAAAACATCCTTATTCATTCGTTCGGAGATAAACGTTCAGAAGATGTGCTTGTTTACGATCTGAATAGCCTGGCACCGAAAAGAGAGGACACAACTGCCAGTTAGGCGAACAAAATCAAGGCAACCCTGTATACCCTCCTTTCTAAAGTCAATCTCGAAGAAGAAGATGCGGCACTACGACAAATTAAGCAGAATCAATACAATCAAATAGCTCTGAGATCATATTTATTTGGACTGGATTTAATTAATCCAAATATAGGAATGGAAGTAAAACTACGGAGTCCAGCAGATGTGGAAACAGCTGAAGCCTACGCGCTTGAGGTCGTTAACTATAATACGCAGAAACAAAGATTTTTGTCTAATTTTCGGCAACCAATTCCAATTCAATCCAAACCTATAGCACAACCAGTAACGCAGCAACCTCGATTGGCATTACCATCTAATGTGCAACCACAGCGGCCAATACAACAGCAAAATCGATTTATTCCACCTGCATTCACACCACCAAGGTTCTCTCAGAATCCAGGACCACAACGGCCCCATCAGATATTTTCCCGAACTCCTGCCCAATTTCAACAAAGGCCATACCAACCAACTCCTATGGATGTAGACCCAACTACTCTGAAACGTCCAGGAACGTCACTAATAAAACCACCACAGAAGAGGCAATGGGTAACTAACAACATTGAGGCCCCTATCGAGGTGACTGAAGCAGAAGCATATTATAATTCGTACGAATATCAGGAGAGTGGTCAAGAAGACGGGTATAGTGAACAGGAAGAAATTGTAGAACCGGAACAAGAAGAACAGGATTTTCGTCCGGATCAGCTTACAGATCCTCCTGCTTAGTCATTTCTAATAAAGCGTATTCTCAGGCACCAGTACTTCCGTATGTAGAGTTTGAAGGTTTCAAATTTTTAGTTGACACTGGCGCAGAATGTTCCTTAATAAATTCAGAAATTTTTAATGATGCTCAACGGAATAATTATTCCTGTCAAAATCAAGAATATAATATTAAGACTCCACATGGTGTAGAAAAAATTACGAAATCCGCATTGATTCCACTCCCTGAAATTTTTAATTCGCAAGATTATCACCTATTTGTCTGCTTTGATTTTTCCACATCATTCGACGGATTGTTCGGATTTGATTTATTAAACAAACTAGGAGCATCATTAGATACCAAAAATAGAAAAATTATTACGGATACCGCCGAAATTCCATATAAAACTAATAATCCAATTCAAACTATTAATCCAAATTCATGCGCGACAATTAATTATCAGATAACAAATATTTGTAACGGGCTAGCATTATTTCCAGAAACATTAAATAAACAAGGAAAGGTAATTATACCGGAATCATTAGTTGAGGTTAAAAATAACGAAACGTATGTCGAAGCGACTAATTGCAGCCAATTTTCAATCAAAATGAAGATAAATCCAATTAATCTGATTCCAGTAGAAGAAGCGGAGAAAGAAATTAATATCGGTTACAATATGATAAGTCAGAAAAAATTGGCAGAACTACAAATAAAAAATATCGAGGAAAATTTTAAAAAAGAACATTTGAATTTTGAAGAACATGCAGCTATGAAAGCCCTCCTTATGAAATACAAACATCTTTTTCATGTAGAAGGTCAGAAACTTACGTTTACCCATAAAATAAAACATAGCTTGAATATGAAAAGTGATACTGCTATTTTCGTACGAAACTACAGACAACCAATAGAAACAAAAAGGGAGATAAAAAAGCAAACGCTTGAATTACTGAAACAAGATATTGTGAGAGAAAGCATATCCCCGTGGAATGCTCCCGTGCATATCGTCACAACAAACAAGGATGGACGAACGAAACATAGAATGGTGATTGATTTCAGAAGACTCAATGAACAAATGGTTGAGGACAAATACCCGATCCCAAATATCGCCGATATCTTAGACAAACTAGGAAGAGCAAACTATTTCACTTCACTTGATCTGGCCTCCGGATACCATCAAGTGGAGATGACTGAAGAAGATAGAGCAAAGACAGCTTTCAGTACAGAGCCATTTCGAATTCAAACGAATGCCCTTTGGCCTGAAAAATGCCCCGGCAACTTTTCAGAGGATTATGGATGATGTCCTGAGAGATCTACTCGAGGACACTTGCCTCGTTTATCTGGATGATATTATTATCTATTCGTCATCACTTCAGGAACATATCCAGAAATTAATCAAAGTATTCGAACGATTGGAAAAAGCTAATTTCAAAATTAAACTGCAGAAGTGCGAATTCCTAAAAAAGGAGCTTAAATATCTCGGACACGTCGTAACGGATAAAGGAGTTAAGCCGAACCCCGAAAAAATACAAGCCATCGCCAGATTTCCGATTCCAAAAACCCGAACGGAAATCAAGAGTTTTCTTGGTCTCCTAGGATACTATAGAAAATTTATTAGAAACTTTGCTGAAATCACTAAACTCCTTATGGTATGTTTTAAGAAAAATGCTAAAATAGACATTCAAAAACCGGAATATATTAAGTCTTTTCAACATTGTAAAGAGATTCTTATGAACGAGCCCATATTGCAGTACCCGGATTTTACTAAAGAATTTGTGGTTACAACAGACGCCTCAGATGTCGCCCTAGGAGCGATCCTATCGCAGGGTCCAATAGGACGGGACATGCCGATATTTTATGCATCGAGGACGCTTTCGGATACCGAAAAGAGATACTCTACGATTGAAAAGGAACTTCTTGCTATAGTATATGCAGTCAAGCAGTTTAGGCCTTATATTTATGGAAGGAAATTCACTATTTATACAGATCATCGACCTCTCGTCTGGTTCTGGTCACTAAAAGAACCTAACTCGAAATTAATGCGCTGGAAAATTAAATTGGAAGAATACAATTTCGAAATTGTGTATAAAAAGGGTAAATATAACACTAATGCTGATGCATTATCAAGAGTACGACTCGCCGAAATAAATGTGATCACGCAACAGGACTTAGACAGCATAATGCCAAACATAGACGATACTGAATTAATGGATATTATAGAAGAATTAGGAATCGAAATAGTAGAACCAGCCAAACCATCGACAAGTCTAGGAAAAGGCAGAAATTGTAAGGATATACGAATCACAGATGATCTACCAGGGCCTACAGAAGACACTAATATCAGTGAAGAAAGCTCAGACTCCAACACCATTCACACAACTGGAACTCAGCAGCCTACAAAAACAATTGAAATACAAGATACCATCATTAACAATAAGAAAAGGCAATTTCTTATCACGGAAAGCTTAGCACAAGCACTGGAAGTCGAAATTAAAACGAGAGACAAAAGCAAAATTCATCTCGTTAGGATACCAAGGGATGACCATGAACAAGCGATACTTCAACTATTTAAGGGGATTCTTTCAAGCAGAAATCAATGCAATGTTATTTCTTTATTATGGCTTTCGTTATGAATAAAACTTTCTGAAAAAAATAAATGTGATTTAAGTAGTGATTGCCCGCCGCCCGTTGCAGGTGCAGAGCCCGTTGCAGATGCAGAGACCGACAGAGACCGCATGCAAGGGATAGCGTTATGCCGACTCCGTTTTGCAGCACAATTTTGTCAACGAATTACGGAAGTTGTAATTAATCAATACAATTTAAATTTAACCAACATATCAAGGACATGTAAAACAAACGCTGTGGACCACTATTTTCTTAAAACGTGCATAGTTCACTTCACTACAGCGTTGTACAGTAGAGCCAATTTATTGAAGGTTTGGATTTTTTTTTTGGAAAACCCTACTTGCATTTGATACTCCTATGCGTCAAGGTACCTCGATCATCACTACTTAAATCACATATATTTTTTTCAGAAAGTTTTATTCATAACGAAAGCCACAATTCGCCGACAAAAAATGCATTACATTGCTGCTTGAAAGAATCCCCTTAAGGAATACATGAGCGATCAGTTAACTTTCTATCTGTATACTCAGGAGGAAGAATTATATAAGAAATTGTGCAAAGTGTATAGCAAAGAAATTAAGGTAGCAAGGAAATTAAGGAAATTAGCAAGAAATCAAGGTCCCCGAATTATTCGATGTTTGAAAAAGGTAAAAGTTATCGAAGATAGGAATCGGAAAATCGAACTCATCACGTCATATCATACCGGCCTGACAAACCATAGAGGTGCCGCCGAAACACTCGAACATCTAAAACGCAAATATTGGTGGCCCAAAATGGAAAAATTGGTAACTGAAATTGTGAAATCGTGCGTTACGTGTAATCGATCAAAGTACAATAGACATCCAGATGTACCAATGTTACCAATAACAGAAACACCTGATGCACTGTTCGAAAGAATATTTATTGATCTATTTACCTGTAATAATAAAAAATACCTAACATTAGTAGATGCTTTCACCAGAGTAGGACATGCAATAAAAATCAACAGCAAGAACCCAACAGATATTTTTGATGCTCTCTTAACTTATTTTAGCTATTACGGTATACCTCGTGAAATACGATCAGACCAAGGGTCAGAATTTAATAACAGAATCATCAAGGAATTGGCAGCTCTCTACAAGATCATATTACATTTTGGTACAGCGAAAAACCCGGAAAGCCAAGCGAACGATTTCACTCGACTCTTCTAGAACATTTAAGATGCTTGAGCGATGATAATAATGTAACTAATGAACAAAGAGTGCGAGCCGCCCTAATAGCCTATAATAATTCAATACATAGTGCCATAGGAATGACACCATTCGAAGCACTCTATGGCCATACTAAAACTCGGAATCCAATGGACCTGTTTTGTGGAACGACAACATATCAGGAGATTGTACCAAGACACAAAGATCGGATGTCGCTCCTATATGATAAAATTAAGCAGAAGGATAATCGACGCAAAGAGAAAACCCAAGAAAAACAAAGAAAATTAGTTAAAACCACGGAATGGAGACTAGGGGAGCAAGTATACGTTGAAAATATCACAAAAGGTAGTAAAATGTTAAAACCATTTTTCGGCCCATATAAAATTACTAAAGTTAACGACAATGGAACCGTAGAGGTAGAAACGCGGAGAGGAACCCAAACCTACCATACTAGAAGGCTAAAACACGGTGTTGTTACAGATGCTGGTGTGCCTTCGGAGACGTCAGAATAACATCCCTAGATGGCCCGCTATTTCCGTTACACCTGGGAACAGCGAAGAACCAAATAAGTCACTGGACCACGGTCGTGCGATGTGACTTATGGCCCTTAGTCGATCAAGTAAACCAACTTAGCTTGCATTATAAATATCTACGAGAAGTTATAAAAGACCTGCCCGATAGCGAAAATAAAATAGAACTTACAACCCTTATCGGAGAACTTGGCACTTTCCTCGATCAACTGATATATGAAAAGGATCAATTAGTTCCCACAATTAGAAAAACCCGAGGAGCATTCAACTTTCTTGATTCCATTATCAAGGCGGTTTCGGGAAATCTTGACGTAGAAGACGCCGCAAGATATGGCAAATTAATACAGGACCTCGCTAATAACCAACAAGAACTCACAAAAGCTATGCAGGTACAAGTACATTTAGCACAAGAAACAGTGAAAAACTACGAAGAAGATCTTCGAATACTCGTCGAGAATCAAAACAATACTGCTCGTTTTATCTGAATGAAATTATCGAACACTTACAGCAGTACGAACAAGAAATTTAGTTTCAAAATTTATTTAGGGCTCATACGACATTAAGCATCACAATAAATACAGCTCTCTCAATTACGGATAGACTTTTAACTGCAAAAACTTTCTCTAAATTGCAAACCTATCACCCAGCAATAATCTCAGCAGACGATTTATTAAACGAATTAAAATTTATTGAGTCTGTCAGCAAAACCGAAAAAATTGTCCTATCACCGGAAAGCGACAATCTGTACGTTCTTGAAAAAACTATAATTGTCAAAGCGTACATTAAAGAATACATACTCACGTTCCTATTAGAAATTCCTTTAATTGAACCCACTATATACCAATACTACAAATTAATTCCGCTACCTATCAAACAACATTCTGATTATCTAATATTGAATATTCCACAACCCTACCTGGCGGAAAATAAAGATAGGTACATTGCCTGGCCCGAGCAATGTAAGCTACTCCAGTATCAAGAATACTTATGTAAAGCTTTCAGTTTAGATGCCAAAAAACACACTACTTGTGCATATCAATTACTACAACACCTACCGATAACAGCTTGTACGCATACCCGATGGCCCAGTTTGGATGTCGAAATAATCCACCCAACCAATTCTGAGTGGATCCTATTCCAAGCCAACCAATCCGCAGAAATCCAGTGTGGCTCTCGACAGGACGTCCGGCAACTACAGGGAAATCTGTTAATACAATCCACATCAGAGTGTACCCTAAATTTGGGGTACGACATTTTGCGGACCACGTCTGGCCATTACTTGGACCGGCAAATTCACTTGACGCCCCTCAATATAAGCCTGCTACCAGTTAAACAACCTCACTGGCAATTAGAGGATGTTAATATGAAAAATCTGCACCTGGAAACCTTCAACGAAACCAAAAGCAGCCTAGTCAAATTAGGCGCCCGCTTGGAAGAATTGTCCAGTTCCCATGCGATAAATACTTGGGGTGTAACAAGTGCATTGACAATGGTTTCCATAATCTTACTTGTTATTGTCGCCGGGATATGGTATCTTAGAAGACGTCAGCAGACAGCCAAAAAAACAGCGACCCAAGAATTGGAGCCAAAACGTCCCAACCCTTGGCTCGCTCCAAGAGGGGAGGAGTTAACACCTGCGGAGAGATCCTCGACCTAGAAAGAAATGCTGACCTAAGTAGATAGATAAGACTCGCTATAAAAATGCATGCTCTTGTTTTTACAGATTAGACTTGGTTATTCGTGTCGTCGCGCACGCTTCTTTTTATAACACGATAATATTGTCAACTAATTTGTGCGAAATAAAAACACTTTTTAAAAATTCCAAATGTTTTAATAAAGTGTTAAGTATAGATGGCGCGGTGATAAAAAATTAGTTGTATGCCCACATTCGATTCTTGAATCGATTCACAACAAATTGAATCGATTCGCTTCTTTCGATGCATCGCTTGCAAAGAATCGATTTAACTATAAATCGATTCGATTCTGAATATCCCTACACTGATAAAAATTATTCTGTAAAATTACTAAGAAAAACGTTGGTTTCTTGTTACCTATGATTTTCCTAGTAAATTTACAATTGTTAGAAGTGAAGTGTAAAATTCCATTTCATATGTTTTATTCAGTACTTTTACACATTCTTGGTAATCTCTCGTGGTGTTCACCAGGGGAACTACGTAAATTTACAGAATGCATTTTATTTTACCTATATTTTCCAGTAATTTCTAGTAATTTTACCACAACACTTATAATCATTAAGAAAATTTACACGCGTTCTCTTTAAATACACATACTTCAATAGTTTAGTGTAAATAATTCAATATTTTCAAATTAAAATTACATATTATTGTAATTTTGAATTACAGTTTACTATTAATACGTAAAATGTACAACATTTTACAAGGATTAAGGAAAAATAAATGTAATTTTATGTAAAATTCAAATCGTTAGTCAATCTATATAAAATCACATCAATATTCTATGTAAAAATATGTGTAATTTTACTGCCATTTTTATCAGCGTACTAGAGAGGGCACCGACACATGTCCGCGAACGTAAGAGGTGATAGTGATAAGTTCGGTTGAAGTCGCGGGCAGAATTTAACCATACCTGCACTATGCGCATACGAAATAATAAAATTTTGTTACGAGTTAACACGATCGCATCACATTTTGCGTCCGTGGTCGGCAATGTCCTGCTTTACACCCAGCATTACATTACATACGATGTAATTATTGTCTGGAATGGCTAATGACTGAAAAGGCAAAAATTGCGTTTAGCGCAAAGCAAGCAAGCAAATACTGCCACATATGCCAAGCACATAGTGGAGCGCAGAGCAAAGCAGCGATCAAAGTAGAGAGCGGTGAAAACGAACTAATGAAATCCTGTTGAAATATGTATAGTGGAGCGTAGAGCAGCCAGGTAGTAGCGCTATTATAATGGAGCAAAACGTCGCTTTCAAACAATTTTGATTTCGCAACTAATATCGCTGCTGGATTGTTGTGAAAAGTGGATACTGATACATTTATGATGTTTTTGTTAATAAACATTTATGGCACCAAAAAAGGACTGTCAACATCACAACCGTTTTAATTTAAGACAATTAAAATATTCATTCGAAAAAAAGAATGAAACTTTTCCCGAAATCTCGTAGCTGCTCAGTTAAGTAAATAATGCACTCTATGAATATCTACTTTAATTTAATTTTCCCTTTCTTTTTATTTTTTATTAAGTACCAAATTTTTAATGAAGAATTTTCTATCACAAAATCACCATAAGTGAAACGTAACGAAAACTATCACTTATAAGTCATCTACTGATAAAAACGAAGTGATTTCGGCTGCGAATCGAATGCAGCTTAAGGCTGAGCACTTAGTAGAGCGCAGGGCAAAGCAGCGATGAAAGCAACACATAGTGAAGCAGAGAACAAGGCAGCGATAAAAGTATAAACTCACACACAATTCTTCTTTATTTAAAGTTGGTTCTTGTCCGATGAAATTTGTATCACAAAATCTTTTAACCTGACACTAAATCGCGCACAATACACTTAACGTTTCACCGTCGTTCGACAGCTTCGTCTGACGAAGCTGTCCATTTTGTGTGAATTTATACTTTTATCGTTGCCTTGTTCTCTGCTTCACTATGCGTTAGCTCCTCTTTTATCGCTGGTAAAATCTTTCGCCGCTTTGCCCTTTGCTTTCATCGCTGCTTTGCTCTGCGCTCTACTAAGTGTTCAGCCTTAGTGCATGGACATGTTGACGCCACGAGCTACGCTACGACAAGAGTCAAGCTGCAGTAGCAAAGCGAAGACCCTCGACAACGGCGCTAGACAAATGCGCTAGGTGGCCAAGTTGGAGCAAACGTTAAGCACTTGTCTGTTAGTAGTTGTTGCGTAAAGTTTAATAAAATGCTGGCGTCCGACTCATCTTCTGATGATGAGGTTTTATTAGAAACTTCAAATAGGTGGTTCTTGTTAAACATTATAAAAAAAAGAGAATGTTGCGTACATCCAATAAATAGACAACACAAAATATATGGAGAGTTTAATCATTTATATCATGATTTAAGAAATTATCCAGATCGGTTTTTCGAATATATGAGAATGACTGTGGAGACTTTTGATTTTATTGTGCTGCATTTGAAACCGACATTGAAAAAAGAATGGAAAAACTGTCACAGCATGCCCATTGAAATAGAAGGAAGACTGATGGTTACTCTTAGGTAAGTTTTTATTTATAATTAAAAGCGTAATAATAATAAATCATGAAACTGGATTGAAAAGAAATAATTATTAATAATCTATATATTTTCATTTTATTATATTAAGAAAGTTAAATTTTAAAGTCAATTTAATTGGAAAAATGCTTTTGAAGTTCTGGCAGAAATAGTTTCCTCTTGCATTTCTTCTTCAAAAGAACTGATTTGGCTATGTAGAGGCTGTGACTGAGGTGGCAGCGGTTGTTGTGTTGAATATAACGGTTGCAGTTGCTTTTCACTACAGGAGCTTGAAATTGTTTCTTGAAGTAGTTGTAATATTTTAATTCTAAATGATAATTTTTCTTTTTCTGGAATTTTTTTCATATGTGGGAGCAGACTTTCCATAAATAGCTTATCATCATCTGTGATTCCTTGCTTATTAGTGCTGTCCATTGTTTCCTTTCTAGCTTGCTTCAATTTTAAAATAGCTATCTTTTCTCTTTCGGCATCTAAAAACGCTTGGGCTAAGTCATTAGTTTTACGCTTCTTTCTCGTTCTCTCTTGACGTTCTTCTATTCTAGGAGTAGAAGGGATATCATTCTCAATTTGGGGCCGGTTCGACTTGGAAGAAGTTGCCTGATGGCTACTTAACACAGAAGAGGACTCTCCAATACTAGGTGTTTCCATACTCACGTCGTCTTCATGGTCCAAATCAGAAGTTTCCTCTTCCTCGACAATATTCGCTGGGACAGTTTCTTGTGAAAAAGAGTCGTCAAAGTTTCCTGAAGTAGTTCTTGGTGTAAACTGGTCTTTCAGAAACATCAATGATTTAAAGTATTGCCAGTCAACTTCATGATCATTTTGGCTTGCATCATCACCAGATCTTTTTGGTGGAATACTGGCAAGTTTTCTTCTGAAAGTATCTCTCAGGCGTTTCCATTTAGTTCGTGCTTGAAGAGCTGTAAAAATATGTACAGCTAATAAAATGTAACATATCTGTTTTAGTAATTTAGCTTGTTCTTTTAAAGCCTTATTTTTATACTCATTATACTTTTTACAGATATCTATCAACAGGAGCATCATTCAGAAGTCTTTCTTTTTCATTTAGGATGGGCAAGACAACAATAAGCGAAATAGTTAAGGAAACCGTGACAGAACTATGGAACGTTTTATTCCCAATTTACATGAAAGTTCCATCGGAAAAGGATTTCAAAAAAATTGCGGAAGAATTTTATACAATTTGGAACTTTCCAAATTGTATTGGAAGTGTAGATGGAAAGCATATCCGAATAAAATGTCCACCCCACTCTGGTTCCTCTTATATAAATTACAAATCTTTTTTTTCCATCGTACTTCAAGGATTGGTGGATGCCAATTACAAATTTATAAATATTGACGTCGGGGCGTACGGTAGACAAAGTGATGGCGGTACTTTCAGATGTTCATCATTATATAAAAAAATTGAAAATGGAACTCTTTCAATTCCAGATGACAATAAATTACCTGGATCCGATCTTATTATGCCACATGTAATAATAGGAGATGAAGCTTATCCTTTATTAAAGCATTTATTGAAACCGTACAGTAAACGAGAATTAGATGCTGATAAAGAATATTTTAATAAGCGCCTCTCAAGAGCGCGAAGAACAGTTGAATTGGCATTTGGAATTATAAATGACAAATTCTTTCACGGCCAATTAAAACCGATGTTAAGACAGCCGACAAAATTGTCAAGGCAATTTGTATGTTACACAATACAATTTTAGAACGAGAAGGAGTAGAACGTAATTTAACTCATTTGAAATTATTTGCCCAAAACGAGCGAACTGCTGAAGCAGGAAGGCAGGCTGCGGTTGCCAAGCATAATAGGGACATTTTAAAAATGTATTTATGTCGCAATCCTGTAAATATTTAGAAATAAAGAGTATACTACATTTTCGAATAAAGTTTAATTTTAATTTGTTTTATTCTCTCCAATTTTTTTATTTTTTAAAGATAATTTGGAAGAGCAAATATAAAGTAAAAATATAAATATTTAAAACATTCAATGCAAATTTTAATTCTTTTTAACATACAAATATTGTTTTAATTAAAATAGAACAGATTAAAAGGACATTTTTTAAAATTAAATTAGTAATATTAGGTTGTTCGGAAAAAAATGTCGTATTATGTCTAGAATTTTTTGATTCCAGAAAAGTTGGGTGATATCGTGGAATACAACTGCTAGCACTAAGACGGCAAAAGGTCACTGATACAAATGGTGAACAAATAGTTTAATCAAAATTTATATACTTATGTATATATTCATAAAAATTCTGAATTAAAAAGAAAACGACATTTTTTTCCGAGCAACCTAATAATACAGGGATATCCACATAAACCGTTCGTTAAAAGTTTTCAAGGTTGCAGTTCACGTAGATATTTGAAATTTAAGGAGCAAGGGTTTTCCGTAGAGATCTCTTTAAACAAAATAGAATTGTCTTTGTATCACTTCCGGTTGTACCGGAAGTCGCTATCAACTCGCTTATTTTAAATGGAATGCTATATTTTTTATCACGTTTTTGAATTCTACATGTAAAAATATGTTAAATTGCAATACATTTCCCTATCTCTAAAATGCATCATTTTTGAGATATTTTGAATTTTCTTAGAAATTTGGATTCTGCAATCTGATTTTCAAAAAATTATAACACAGCTGTTATTGAAGCAATTTTATTTGTAATAGCTAATATTGTAGTTGAAGCTTTAAGGTTCTTAAAAATTCCATCAGCATAATCTATTAAGCTACAGGGTGTCTAAAACGCACTGCTCCACTCGAAGATATTCAAACACACCATTGTATGTGGAATCAAATGCTGTGTCGAACTGTACTAGCATTCCCTATACCTAACTTTAACAGTTTTTGAGTTATGAAACATTTTCGATTTAATTCATAGAAAATTACAATTTTAATAGGTCAAATATTTTTAATTTTATTAAGATAGCATTGAAATTATAACAACGATTACTGTTACTACAAATTTTGTAGTCAACCAAAGAAAATAGAATTTGGCAAGTGGAAATTCACAAATTTTAATAGTTCTTTAATCATCCTTCTCTTAGGACGCTTGTGATCTTATAAAACGAAAAAGTATGAATTTCATTACTTTAAATTGAAGAATAAAATAGCTGCTAGTTTGCAATTCTCTGGATTAGCGTGAAAGTATTTTAAAACAATTGTCTAATTATCTTCGTTATTTGTTACTGATCTTCGTACATTTTATTTTTCCAAATTGTATAGAGTTAGGTTCAAACTTTCCAAACTGTATTTTACTCATAGGAGACAAGAGGGGTACATTTGATTGAACACACATTCTCTGATCTGAACAATTTTAGATCATTCTTCATGAATTTAAAAAATAGATTTAAAATATCAGCGTTTGAATAATTTTGATTTTGATTCTCAACTTTTTTTTTGCTTTTGCTTAAAATTTGTAGTAACAGGAAACGTTAAATGCAATTTTTTGTTGTTTTCATAACTATATCAACAAAATTAGAAATATTTAACCTAATAAATGTAAATTTTTATGTATTAAACCAAAAATATCTTATAACTGAAAAACTGTTAAAGTTAGGTATAGGGAATGCTAGTATAATTCGACACAGCATTTAATTCCACATACGATGGTGTATTAAAATATTGGTCGTTCCATTTGAAAAAAAGTATTTTTCTGTGTTTGAATATCTTCGAGGGGAGCTTCAACTACAATATCAGCTATTACATATAAAATTGCTTCAATCATAGCTGTGTTATAATTTTTTGAAAATCAGATTGCAGAATCCAAATTTTTAAGAAATTTCAAAGTATCTCAAAAATGATGCATTTTAGAGATAGGGAAATGTATTGCAACTTAACATATTTTTACATGTAGAATTCAAAAACGCGATAAAAAATATAGCATTCCATTTAAAATAAGCGAGTTGATAGCGACTCTTCCGGTACAACCGGAAGTGGTACAAAGACAATTTTATTTTATTTTATTTAAAGAGATCTCTACGGAAAACCCTTGCTCCTTAAATTTCAAATATCTACGTGAACTGCAACCTTGAAAACTTTTAACGAACGGTTTATGTGGATATCCCTGTATATTAGTCAAATAAAGTTTTTAAAAATAATTTACTTTATGTGTTGATAAAAATTTTAAGACATACTATAATGTATAAAGAAATTCTTACCTGATATATTACATTCTAAAGTAATCTGCTGCCACAATTTATTCAATATAATATTATTATGATGATTTTTGTTATTTTTATTCCATAACGCCTCTCTTTTAAACACAGCAGCAGTGAATTTTTCGTTTTCCATATTAAATCAGTGAAGACAAACGGATGGACCAACGCGCAATTGCTCAATTCTATGCGCTTAGGGCTCGACTCAAGTACTGGCGCCTAGCGTAAATTATTGCGTCAGTAGAGTCACTATGACCACCCGCATTCAAACACGTGTTAATTTTCTGCACTTGGTGCGGGGCTTTTGTCATAGCTAGGCTCGACGCCTCATGTCCATGCACTTAAGCTGCATTCGATTCGCAGCCGAAATCAATTCGTTTTTATCAGTAGATCACTTATAAGTAGAGAGTCTTGGTTTTAATCAGTTTGATTTATCACGAGCGTACGCTTGGAAAGAGTGGGATCGTAAGCAGTATACGATGCATAGATAACAGTGGGCGATCTCGACGACGCGACGCTGCGAGTGCACGGAGCCGAACAATGCGTTACTGCATCGAAGCTCGCGGAAAAGATATGCCGTCTCCGCTTGGTCGACTAACGCGCATAAAAAAACTGATTTTATTTTAGACTCCCTGCTTATAAGTAGGCCTCGCGGAAAATGTACAAATTCGCCCCACTACTGAACGAGAAACACAGCCCAGCGGCGTGTGATGTCGTGTTTCCGAGCGCTACGCCGCACAGTGGTTCAGAATGAATTTTTGGCGCGTCAAAAAGGGAAAAACTTGACACTGAATAAACGTAAAAATAAAGAAAATCTTTCTATTAATGTCATTTCATGTCGGTTTCATTCGATTAGCAACATATGATTTTATTTACGCTTCTGTGGCGCTGTCAAATCACCATAAATTTTACAAGTATCAAACGTGACTGATAAACTAATAAGTTAAACGCAAGTTTGAAAATATTTTAGCAAGTTTTGTTGGGTAAATTTTGTCAAATCTTGTTACTTTACATTTCTTTAAACAACTTCATTTAAAATCAATCGGATCTAAAGGTTTATTTACATAATTTTTATACTTCAAATTGTTGTATTAAATATCTACATTTTAAAGTTTCAAAAGACAAGAAGTTAAAATAAGATCACATAATAATAATAATAATAATAATATATATATATTTCCCAGCAGACATTACATCTATAATGGGACATATCAAGTGTAGCAGAAAACAGGATATACTATACTAAGTATAATTTAACAGATAAGTAACTATTGTTACAATGCTTAAGTAAATATATGTATATGCAAACAGAAATGGCAAACAACTCATCAAACTTATTTAATAGTTAACAAGATCATAATACCGACAAATTTCAATTCGCATTCTTTTAGAGCTAAAGACATCGTAAAAGATGTCAAACTTATCACTAGGAAGACAATTGAGTAAGCGAAAACAAGTTACCAATGGGCTATTAAAACAGTGATCCGTATTTGGTATATCATAATAGAAAGATACGACAGATCTGGTAGTAAATCTAGGAATTGATATATATATTCTACTGAGTAGGGCTGTGCTAAATATGTGACCAGTAATAACTTTTTGTAAAAATATAAGCCTGCACAAATTACTTCTTGATGTCAGCGATGTTTCATTCACAATGCTGCAAAGAGCCCGTTGATCACAATTTTTAGTAGGGTACGACCCAAAGGTTTTAAAGTAGCAATATTTACAAAACTTACGCAGTACATTCTCAATCAATAACCTATATGCATACTGATAAGGATACCAAACTACACTGCAGTATTCCAACTTCGTTCTCACTAATGCATAAAACAACAATTTTATGCACCCTACATCAGTAATGTCTTTAGTGTGCCTAACAATAAAACCTAAAGTTCTTATTGATGAATTCGTTACCTTTATGATATGAGGAATGAATGTTAGCTTGTAATCCAAGGTAATACCCAAGTCAACAATCTCATTGCAACGGGAAAGAACTATGCCATTAATATTGTAGTAAAAGTTCATATTGTTATTTTTCCTGGAAAATGATAACACCTTATACTTATCAATATTTAATGTAAGCTTATTTTGTAGGCACCACCTAGTTAGATTATCAATATCATGTTGTACTTGTAAACAATCTGAGAACGACTCTATAACTCTAGCAATTTTCAAATCATCAGCATATATAAATTTGCTAGACTTTAGACAGCTTACAACATCATTAAAAAATATTATAAACATTAACGGACCCAGATTTGAGCCCTGCGCTATACCTGTTGCCGGAAAAAATGTGGACGAGAAATAACCATTATATTCAACAAAGTTCGATCTACGTACAGTAATGGATCTTATTAATTGTATCAAACTGTCACACAGGCCAAACAACCTAAGCTTTCTCAATAGTATACAATGATTGACTTTGTCAAAGGCCTTGGACAAGTCCGTATAAATAACATCCACTTGAAAGCGTTTATCCATACCAGTAGAAACAAATTCAACAAACTCGCAGAGGTTAGTAGCAGTACTACGACCTTTGACGAAACCATGCTGTTCTGGAGCAATGTAAGGCGAAACGTGTGAATATATAGCATTAGCTAAAATTATCTCAAAAACCTTGGCAAAATTAGATATCAGTGTTATAGGCCTGTAGTTTGTTATATCACATCTGTCACCAGTTTTGTAGACAGGGCGTATGTGAGACTGCTTCCATACAACAGGATACATCGAAGTTTTAAGTACTAAATTAAATAAATAATGTAAAGGAACAACTAAGCAACTAATACATTAAGTTATAATAATTAAAAATTATTTAAAAAATTTAATATATTTTTTAAAAATCAAGTAAGCGGGTTGCCTTTACTTATTACTAATCAAGTAAGCGGGTTGCCTTTACTTGATTAGTAATAAGTAAAGGCAACCCGCTTACTTGATTTAAAAAAAAAATATTAAATTTTTTTAATAATTTTTTTTTAGATATAGGTTGTGATACACGGTTGAAACGAGAAAAAAAATGCTATTTAATCGTACAAAAATTCAATATGGCGTCCATTTAAAATAAGAAAGTTGCTATCAATATCTTGACAGCCGCCATCTTGAATTTTATTTTGACTGTATTTTCAGACGTATTTTATCAAACATAGTAACTTTTATATGAAACATTTTTTCATATTTTTATAATTGCGAAGTTATTGGACATTAAAGAAAATAGCGATTTTCAGTTTTTCTGCGATAATATATGAACTATTCGGAATTTTCAAATTTTCTCAACGAAATCTGAATCAGCACATAAAACTGCAAAATATTGCCCATTTAACCAAATCTCTATCTTCACTAATAAGAAAGTTACCCATGGTAGCCTACTCAATCTGGGACACACTGTATAATTGATATTTTTAATGTTTGCTTAATAATAAGGGACATTTTCTTTATAAATTTGCAGTAGGTAGACATTAACGGAACTTTCTCTTATGCCCGGTTGCACCAACTTTTTAAGCAGAACTTAAATTAAGTGGTGTTTAGACTATGACTATGCTTACAGATTTAACAAAATGTTAGTCACATTCTAATTGACACTTAAGTTGAAGTTTAAATGTCAATGAGATTGTATTTGACATTATACTGACCATACGTAAATGTCACATTCTAAACATAACTTAAATTTAAGCTCTGCTTAAAAAGTTGGTGCAACCGGGCATAAATGACATTTCAGCTACCTTGATTTTTGACTTCGATTAATTCTATGCTTATTAATTTCAATTTCTAACTGGAAAATAATTAAATAGAACATGTTCATGTTATTCTAGCAATGTGCATTTCGTAGAAGTGTTTAAATTAATAATAAAAATAAAAATTTGCTTCAAATTTGTGCCATAACATACATTAACGTGAGGTCGAATTTTGAACATGTAAATCCCTATGGCCACACATAAAAAAAAATTCCTGTACAAATTGTTCAAAGCAACTGTTATAGCATAACTACTCTATCATAAATGGTGTACAAAATGTTATGGCACGTGTTTACATATTATGATATATGTACATATAATAAGATTTAATAATTATTATTACAAGAGGGTACTGATGATGAAGAAGAAAACATCATTCTCTTATGTAATAACAATTTGCAACGAATTCATTTATATCAGTTACTTTTAATAGTGTTAGTTAACTTACATTGATTCGATTACATATGAGGCACATGCAGCACTTTGAATTTTTTTTCATTGCGCATGTCGAGTAAATTTTACCTACCTCTCAGAGGTGAGTAGAAAAAGTTAACTTTGAGTAATTTTAACTTCGAATATGAACGCTGTGAGTAGAGTTTACTCTATTAACTCGGGCAATTTATGAACGGTTTAGAGTTAATAGAGTTAACTTCGAGTTAACTCCATGGACTTTATGAACGATTTAGAGTTAATAGAGTTAACTTCGAGTTAACTCCATGGACTTTATGAACGCACCCCTAGTCTAACATCCCCGACGACTTTTAGTCACGTGATCCTGGGTGTATGACGTGCAATAGATCTACAGTCGGAATCACAAAGCATGACGCTTACAGAAAGCTTCCAGAATATCGTATCCATTTTTTTCAAAAAATTTTACGTCCAATGCATCCAAACCTTACTAATTAAACGTGAATCATTGATCAGGGATTTTCTTTGCTTGGAAACTATAAGTAAAATGTCCAAGATGAGTTTTTCTACAAAAGTTATGTCATGAATGCATGTTGTGCAGTTGACAAGAGAGAGTGAAAGGCGAGTTTTGGACAATGTCAACTAAGATAAAAGACCTGTTCTCTTAAAACAACAGAATCAACACAGACCTCGGAAGAGAAACGGTCTCAGTGTCGACGACACACCCATGGTAAAAGGAAAGACGAGTACAGATTAAAGATAGGTATACATATTAAAGACACCGCTTGGAATGTTAAAGGAATAACATGAAAGTAAATTGAACTAGCGATAATTTCGAAAGAAATGAAGATGGACCAAAAAGAAACTAAGTGATAAGAGAAAATAAAGTTTGTAAAGGGGTAGAACTGATTACATAAAAGATGGAAAGAAAGGGCTTCCGACGCTTATGGAAAAATGAGCCAGCGCAATGGTCGTACATGCACAGTATAAGCGGCTTTAGTCGTGATTTGACATAACCTTTATGTTTATGCTTGTGTGAGTATTTTGTGATTAATAACGTATTATTACATTCAAAACACCCTGCAGTGTTGGGGATAAAATTCGACACTGCTTCCCCTTAAACGACGAGAAAGTTGGAAGTAACAAAACCATAGAACACTTTACACACACTCAAATACACTCCCGCTCCTGAGGTCCTGACAAGTCTTTGATTTAGGACCCCGTTGGGCAACCACCACAGACAAAAAAAAAGAAAAAGTGAATTTATTTGCTCCAGTTGCATACCTACGTAAAACTTTACGTTCGCAATCTCAAACGTTAGTTTTGAATTTGCTGGACTATTTTGAACACGAAAAAGAGAATAAAGGCAGTTTGATACCATTGAAATGTGTACAGGAGGAGGAGGAGGAGTTGAAAGTGTCATTTTCTATTAATACAAATTGCTAATACGAAATATATTCACAACGAGTGCCAGAAGCATTAAAAATCAGTTTGTCTTCTGTCAGACGGATTAAGTCTCATCGGGAGATAAATCCAGTTCTTATTCAGTTAGTTGTGGTACATGCAGGCACAAGGGAAGGCTTTGTAGAAGATGCACCTTTATTGTTTGCATCAAAATCACCTGTAGAAGATTACTATGGTGAAATGAATACTGAAATGTTTATGAAATGGTTGTGTTAACAGTTAATAAACAATTTAGAACAGCCATCATTAATAATTATGGACAATGCTTCATATCATCCAACGCTGGTGGAAAAAATGCCAACGTCTTCCTGGAATAAAGCAAGTATTATTGATTGGTTATCAACTATTAATATCCTTCAAAATTCAAGCATGTTTAAATGTGAATTGCTTGCTTTGGCGAAGTCCAATAAAAAAGAAAACGTTGCCTGGTGGATGAAATGCTAAAAGTCAATGGACATGAAGTGGCACGATTACCACCTTATCAGTGTGAATTCAATGCAATTGAATTAATATAGGCCCAATCGAAACGTTACTATGATTAACGTATTGGACGAGACGGATATACAGATGATAAAGTGCTTGCAATGTGGGAGGAGGCACTAAAGCAATGTACTCCAATTATTTGGAACGAATGCATTGACCACACAGAAAAATTTATAACTGAGTGGTATGAACATGAAAAATTTTTAGATGTTCACTGTAATGAATTAATTATATCCATCATTGTTTTAGCTCTTGTATAACATATTTTCGGACATTATGTTAAAACTGTATTTTTTACATTTTCTAACAAAATTAATTCTGTTTGCACCAATGATTATCCTATTAATGTAGGTGGTGCATTTTATTTGTTATTTGTTATTGTTATGTTATAAAATTTAACAACCAGTATTTTTATATATTATATCGATTGTATTGAAGTAACATGAATAAAATGGGACATTTTTTGCGAACAAAATGATTAAATCGAAGACAATATTGTAATGATCCATCGACACCAGCCGGCGTCAGACTGTCTCTTGCGTCACGGCCGTCTAGTCGACGCACCTTAGTCGAGAAAGTGCTGCCGGCAGAATAAACTAGACTAGACTTTCCGTCGCGCACTCGAATGTTCGAGATAAACAACCCCGGCTTATAAAACACGCGGCCGGTGAATGGAATTCAGCATTTGACAGTTCGGAATCAATGTCGCGTTATAAACTTTCGCTCGGCTGTTAAAATAAATTACGTATAAGTTTATAAATAAATTATTGTTTAAGTTAGTGTTAATTCGTTTGCTTTTAAATAAATTAGTTTAACTATTTCGTGTTTTGTTTTAAAATAAAAATTAATAGAACCTTTAAAATCGTTACAGTATGATGTTAAAATTCAATTATAAACGTAATTAACCATTTTAATACACTACGCATTATTATTTGGGATTTGTACTTCTCAGCATTTTTACAGATTTCCAAACAACACCATCTAGTGCCATCTAGTAAATTAGTGCAGAACATACAGGCATGGCCTTGACGATTGAGATTCCATGCCCTGACTCTAAAACTTAATCGCAATCATAAAGGAATAAAACTTTATTAAACTGTGGGGGCCAGTTAAGGTAGGATGTGACTCATCATACTTAGTGGTACGGCTCAATCAACAGGAATTGTATGTCTTCTATAGAATCATATACAGGCTGTTCAGAAATTAGGGGATCCGGAGGTCGTAGCGCTGTTCGTTGCATGATTCTAAGAAGAAAATCTTAATACAAAAATGTATTTTATCTTACTTTTATTTTATTTACTTATTAGTTTTAACTCGTTGAAGACCTGTTGTTAAAACAGCTTAAAATGAGGAAAAATTGCAAAGATAACAAAAACTTCTACATAATTATAATTTGAACAAATTTTGGTCGGTTAAATGCACTTAAAACGCATTTTTCATTCCTCATACCTTCAACTTTGATGACTTCGCATACAAAGGGCTACAAAGTTTTTGTATTAAGATTTTCTTCTTAGAATCATACAAGGAACAGCGCTACGACCACCGAGTCGTCTAATTCCTGAACAGGGTGTATATCGTGCAGATTCCTTTCGGACTTTCCACATTTTCTCAATATGAATTATTTTAAAATTTTAAATATTAAATAAGTTGTACGAGAGAAAAAATTTCACTAAATTGCAATATAATTTAAAAAATTTTCTCAAATGCCGAAAACAAGAAATTCTATTAAATAATTAACACTGACTAACACAACAAACTAACAGATACTAAATGACAGCTAACACCTGTCAAGTATGTTTTCGCAGTTTCCTACATTATCTACGGCAGACATACGCTTAAAGCTACATATGCTTTTCATATGAGAAACTATAGCCGTTTTTTGGCGTAGAAAACTGTTTTAAAAACGACTGGTGCTGTTTCAAAATTGCTTTATTTTTGACGTCATTTAATGATGATCCCGCTAAAATAACTTTCCGTTTCAAAACACACAATGTATGGACCTGTTTTAAAACATAAGGTCGTTGGTTCAACGTTAAAAAATGCACATTTCGAAATACAAATACGAAATAATTTCAAAATAGTGCGTCACCAAAAAAAACCAGCTTGTACAGGGTGTTCTTTTACTGTATGCAAATATTTAAACCTGTAATACATCACCATAAATGGCAACGATTGAACTCATATGTCCTTAACAAAAGTTTTACACATTTCGAGAAAATCGCAGTTGAAAATCGGGCAAGAATTAATCGCACGTCTATGTCTTTGAGGTCAAGAAAGGGAAATTTTATTGCGGCCGCAGAAAGCACCTGTTGGAACAAAAAACAGAACTGCAAACGAGCAGTGACCCAGTGACCTTTGCCGAGTTCGGGCGGCTAATAAAAGCATTTTTTTTCACGTCGCAGTAAGTCGTATCGTAGCCAAGGAATTTCCTTCATTTTATTTCATTTATGATCATGACACACAATTTATTGCTCCGTATCCTTTGGGATCAACAGTTTAGTTTGTGAAAAGTGGTTGAACGAGTTAAAGCTAAATACGATTACTATTTTTTGTGCTTAGTATTACTTATTAAAATGTCGCAATTCACGAACGGCGAGAGAACAGATGCTCCTCATCTACGGCGAAGCTCGAGAAATTGAAGAAGCACGGCGGATTTATGGAAACACATTTCTAAATCAATGCAAGAACATTTACAGCTAATGTCCCAGCATTTACGCGATTATGGAACATTTCGTGTGTGTGTCGCTAATGATGGATGCCACTTTGAACAGTTGCTATAAATATTACTGAATTATTGTAGTGAACGTTTGAATGTGTTCTTCCACACAGATATTATTAGGTGAGTGACTGCGCCATTGCATATTAGTCGTATAAGGGGCGGATAAAATAATAATCCCCAGTTATGAATTTTTTAAAAAAATTTTTCCGTGTTCTATGTGCTCTCACGGTAATGTGGTTAAAATTTTTGCACTTATTTTACAAACACCCTGTATAATCGCTAGTCGAAAAATGCACCTGGAATTCAACTGAAAGGCTCAGATAAAAGAATAGCTGAATTAGAAAAATGCACATATTTTAAAAATTTGTAAATAAATCTGTTTCTAGTGTAGTCTTCCAACAATATTAGTCTATTTTTGTTTTTAAGAGTTTACAAAATTCTCTTTAAATTGTTGTGGGCTATGTATTAGTATTTTTATCACTGGAGAATATTGATTCTAGGTTATAGAAGAAATTGATTTTAAAAAATAATGGGTTGACATTTACTAAATTATTTATGAAATATGCCAGTCCGTCTTTATTAATATACGGAAAAACTCTGTGTTGACATTACCCCCAACAAGTCTGCGCCTTTTGTGATATTTACTAAAAGGACAGCTAACTTAAAGGTTTGCCTTGAATTAACTTAAAAAATGTACTTAAATTTTAATTAAGAATATGAATGTGTACAGAATAAAAAAAATCATAGTAAGTTTTATTTTTGAATTCTGAAACTTATGTTTTAACGTGGAAACTAAATCAAGGACCGACTGTCTACTTTCTAACTTTCGGTTAATAAATCATTCTCGACCTGATAGGTCCATGAAAGATGTTCTGGGCATAATGATGTTCGAAAAAGATAGGTAATTGTGAACTCGTTCCTGTGCAATTTCTGCATTGTCTTTCCAGCGATTCACAAGTTTTCGTCGGCTTGGCGAGGTAGATAACGAGCGTTGTTTACAGGAAATCTATTTGGATTTGGTGCGGAAAGTTAACTGCAAATAATGCAACTCATCATTCATTAGCAAATACGCTGATGTTTGTAAACACAGTCGTACTTTCAAGAGTCATACGTCTGTGAAAGTTGCCGATCTGAATTCAATGGATCCAACAACTGGGAGAGAGGATAATGGAAGGATCAAAAAAATAAAAGGTTCTTGGCAAATAAAAACGGGCTGTTATTAAATTAAGTATTAAATATTATAAGTTTATATTTCTTTTGGCCACAATAAGTCTAAATCGGTGCCTCCGGTGCAGACGGGATCTGGTCATGGAAGAAAAAAAAAGTTTATATTTTTTGTCGCGCGAGTCTGATTCTCGCGCTTTATAGTCTTTCCCCAAAATTTTCTTCATTAGTTCTTTTTCCTTTGCTCGCAATTAAATTCTCAAAATATGTTTATACACCGTGTCCACGGATCGGGTTCACTATAGGAAAAACTTTTTTATTTTTCACTTTTCGAAAAAAAATCATTCTTCATAAAAGTTTTTGCTTGTCTCAAAAATTCTATAAACGTTATAGAAAATATTAAATTTCCATTAACAACAATAAAATAAAATAAAATCCTGTTTACACTTTCACAAAATACGGCAATGTTCAAATAATCAAGTAAACTGGTTAACTCAAGTAATATCAATTACTGTAAATGTAATTTGGGTGATAGTGTGTAGAAATAAGAACATAATATAAAATAAACTCTCTTCAAAAATTAAGTTTTAAATTTTTTTATTTCATTTTTTAAATTTTAAGAACCTGGAAGGTAATAAAAAATGACTTTTGTGAATTAAAACGTGATAAGAAATCAAATTCATAATATTGCCCGGTTCTAGCTAACGTGATTTTTAACAGAATTTTAATCTTTGCCACATCTTGTAAAAGTTAAAAGATTAATTTCCCAACTTTTTCAGTTGTTAATGGGAATTTATTATTTTCTGTAATATTTCTTGGGTTTTTAGGTCAAGCAAAAACTTTTCTAAAGAATGATTTTTTTTCGAAAGGTGAAAAATAAAAAAGTTTTTCCTATAGTGAACCCTATCCGTGGACACGGTGTATAACAGTAATCGTTGGCAGCATCTGCATTGGCCGCATGTTTTTGTATGTCACATAAAATCAACGAATAAATTAAAATCAATAAGGCTATCTAAGCATATTCTTGCAAAAGATACTAAAATTACCATAATTTTATAATGTTTTCTCTTAACACGTTATTGCCCATTCACAATGGACGTAAACGTAAGAAATACGTAAAGATAGTAGATACATAATGTAAAGTTTCGGTATGTTTGTCAATTATGTTTCCGAATTTGTCAAATGACTTTCCAATCCACAGGCCTACTATACTTTGAATGTATCGGAAAGTCATTTGACAAATTAGGAAACACATTTGACAAAAGCAAAGACTGTACGTACTAAAAAAAGAATCGAGACTCATTTATTAACAATTACTGGAGTATTGATTGATGTGTGAATTCCCAGATAAAAATTGATAAAGAAGGTTATCAATGTTTTATAAAAATAAAATGTCTAACAATTGCTGAAGTGTTTATTTTTTAATTTTTATCTGGGAATATCAATAATCTACAATTGTGCATAATTTTTTGCTATTTAATCACAATTTCATTGAACATTTTGCTCTCCACTATAGTTTGAACGTATTTTACTCTTCGTCCAAATCATTATTTTTTATTTTCCCTGCATTCCAGCCAATTTTTTAAAAATTTTGTACCTGATTATGGATCTACAAGTCATGCAGAACTTTTTATAAAGAATAGTTTTTTTTTGTGAAATGTAAGATAAGCTTTTTCTCCATTTGTATAAAACTTTTTGGTACACGCTGTATATCTATAAGACTCTAAAGTCATGTTTCACAACATAGAAATTATCTCAATAGATTTAACAACGTCATAAGCTTACGTAGCTGACTGCCAGTTTCACGTTGAGAGAAATTATGCGGCCGCGACCGACGCGACGGCGACACGACGGAACCGCATCGGTCCGCTACGTGAGCTGAGCTTTGTCAGTAGAGCTTTTCTTACCGAAAATGAACAAGAAAACATTAAATTTTTTACGTTTAGGGGAAAAGGAGGATGATGAACTAATATTGGTTTTACGCAAAAAGAGAAAGAAAAAAACAAATGAATGTTCAAAAACCGAGGAACCCGTTTATATTGAATGTACAGTACATTGTACAGTACATCGAACAAATTCTATTAGAATTTCATCTTTTTCTTTGCTGAAAAGATTCATCTTGTCTGTCAACTGTACATACAGCGTCCATCCGTCACTATTCTAGAAAAGAATACCGACAGACGCGACGCGTGTAGCGTGTGATTTCCCCGCGCCAGCACATTAATCGGTCGTCGACGGATCCGGCGGCGGGCGTTTAGAGAAACCACGGTCTTAGAACTTTAAAAGCAACTTGTAATGCTTTGTCGTTTTCGTCGCCATGTTTCCTTTTAGAGGACGATTTTTTTAAATATAACTTTCAGCTTGACTTATTTCTTCGTTCTCACTTAATAATAATAATTTTATTCTTGAAACTCATCTAAATTAAATTACAACGATACAAACAATAGCCCAAGTCAAGAATCATAGGGTTGAGTTCAATTGTGGTAAAATAAACCACTCTTGCTCTACCACTCAACCTTAACTAATAACAAAGGAGAGATTTAATGAGATGAATAATAGGGTGGGTCAAAAAACCAAAACTTACGTACAGTGCTTTCTGAACATCAAATGATATTGATCTATCACGCTTTAATTGCGACACGACTTACCTATGGAGTCTGTTTCTGGGGTGGGTCTGTTGCAGTTGCTGATGTGTTCATTGCACAAAAAAAATTGTAAGAATTATTGCAGGCGTTGCGACCACACATACATGTAGAGAAATTTTTGTTAGATATAAAATTCTTACACTGACTTGTATCCACATCTATGAACTGTGCATTAGGGTGGGCCAAAAAACCAAACTTTGAGATACTCTTACCTAATAGCAAAATTATGTTGTCTTTTAGTGATATTATGACACCTACGAAATATTTTTGAATTTAATTAATATTTAGAGGGTGCGCCTTACGTTTGAATTTTTGAAATTATACGAGAAAGGCCATATAGTATGCCATGAAAAGTTCGTATTTGTAATAATAATAATAACAGAGTTATCATCAAAACCGTATACTAAAAGGGCAAGAGAAGGTGGATAAAATTAAAACTCGAATCTCTAAGCAATCCCTAAATTCGATAGCAAGAAATATTTCAATATTGAATGATTTTCATTAATTTTTCTGTTGTATTATTTTTTTAATTATTAATAAATGATTATGTTATTCTAAAAACCCTTTTATCCTTGAGACATTTATGTTATATGACTTCCAGAATATATTCAAGTTATATATCTACTTTAAATTCTAGCATTACACTGTTTTCATGTAATTTTGCTATTAAAAATCAAAAGCGCAATATTCGTTTTTTTCCATACAAAAATGACCCACCCTAATGAATAATTCCTATTACTAAGTTATCCTAGAGGTAGCATTAAAAGAAAAATAATACAAAAAAGAAAAATTAGTTGCAATTCTGTGATATTGCATGAATAGTAGAACTTAAATAAATCAAAATTGTGTATTTCTATACAAAGGTAACTAATGTAACGAAAGAAAAACTTGTCTTCTTAAAGCGCTTCTAAATTTGCTCAGTGATTCGAGATTTTTTAAATCTGGCGATATCTGATTGTAATATTTCGCTACACAGTAACTATATGACCTTTCATATTGTGAAGTTTTGTGTATAGGTGGCGTAATGGTGTTCTTATGTCTAATGTTTAAAGTTTATACATCTGTCCTAAATTTTATTTTATTATATAAATACGGTGGGTGCTTCTCAATTGTTATTTTACGAAATAATGTCATTGTTTGGATGTATCGCCTCTGCTGCATATTTAACCAATTGATACAAGAAAATTTATGAGGAATGTGGCCGTATTTACGAATCCCAAATATTAATCTTAGGCACGAATTTTGCACTCCCTGAATACGCCTAGACACTTCATAAGTCAAGCACAATAAGCACAAGGAGCACAATATGAAAGTTGTGATAAGACTAACTAATTACACAGCAATTTTTTTACTTGTACAGAGAGAATGTGTCTATGAGGATATATTAATTTTAACTTCAGATAGGCATTTTTTATGCAATTGTTAATGTGCGTTTTAAATCTGAAACTATTTCATAGACTAGTCCGGAATCTTTTGCGTCATTCTTGATTGGAATTTTGATGTCATTGATTTTTAAGTCGATTAAATTTCTTACAACATCACAAGATGCTTTATTACCAAATAATAGTATTACAGATTTAGTAGGGTTGGTAATTAAAGAATGTTTAGTGGAAATATCATTTATCTGTTGCAAATCAATGTTAATATCATCTAATGCTTTAAGAGTTTCAGAAAAGTTGAACGAATGGTATAGTTGTAGGTCGTCAGCATACATGTGTATTTTACAGAATTTTATATAGTTATGAAATGTTGATGTATAAAGAGAAAATAACAACGGTCCAAAGTAGATATACTGTGCCAATTTTCCAATTTTTGCGTTGATGTTTTAAATTTAAACTATGCAACAACGAAAGTGACATAAACATCTATCACAAATAAATTTTACTCACTCATTCGATGAAATTTGATTTTTGCATAATTCTGATAAATTTTTGATTTTTGACAAAAATGACCAACACGTTGACTTTTCTTCAAATATAACAAATTGATGTGACAATTTTTAATATTTTTTGAATGATAAATAGGTCCTACTAGAGTGTTATTTTCATAACCATAAACATTGACTGATATAAATTTATTGTTACTTTCAAATTTCTGTAAATGACATAACTTTACAGGAAACTCAATACCTTTGAAATTAAGAATCTTATAAATATTTTGCTGGTATGAAGCAGGACCAACTGCTGCAGGAAATAGATGAGCCAAAATACAATAGGCGAATTCGAATTAATTCGAATTTATTCGAATTTAATAAGCTTGAATTTAATTGGATGTTTAATTTTCATTAAAATCATAAATATGGTAATCATCTGTCATTCTGTCTACATTTCTTGTGTATGCATGCATCTTTTCAACAATTATTAAGGTAAGTTCGATGATACGTAACATCTACATCTTACCATTCTATTCTGAAGAATTGTGTCAACAGTAACCAAAAGCTTAAGACGTTTTACCAAGAATTATTTGAATGAATATCCGTCTCGTTCAATAGTGGGGCGAATTTTAACATTTTTCGCTAGCCCTAGTTATCAGTTACCAATTTTTTTCTTATACAGGAGGCAGTTTTATTTCGTGATCTACGTAAGGAAACTGCCGGCGCCGAGGGCACGCGCGCGCGTGAACTTTCCCTCTGAATGTTTGAGCAAGGATGCAGCGGGGATAGTTGGGGCAGCTATCTTGTGCAGCGTTAAGGGTTGACGAGGAATAATGATGCCCCAACTACCCCCGCTGCATCCTTGCTCAAACATTTAGAGGGAAAGCTCACGCACGCGCGCGCGCCCTCGACGACTTCCTTACGTAGATCACGAAATAAAACTGCCTCCTATACAAGAAATTGGTAACTGATAACTAGGACTAGCGAAAAATGTTAAAATTCGCCCCACTACTGAACGAGAAACACAGCACAGCGGCGTGTGATGTAGTGTTTCCGAGCGCTACGTCGCGTCGCCGCTAAGGCTGCAATATTTGCCCGTAACGAACTTGCACTGCGAGTCGTCTGTTTGGTGGGGCAACATTCGTGACGTTTTATACAAAGTCCACGAGCCCTACTTTCACTTATAGTGAATCCTGCACGAATCGAACGTATAAATTCTTTTTGAATCGATTTAAATCGATCCAAATCGGTGAATAGAATGCAGCTCTAGTCACCAAAGTTTCACTAAAATAGTTCCATAATACTACTAATAACGTCAATTGTGTTCTTGATATGACCATCAAGCTGTTCTTGATATGACCATAAATTCATTATTCTTTATAAACACAAAGTGTATTTGTTTGTATTTTCTTTTCTTTCTCTTTTCGATTTCACTAAATAAAACGTTGACAATTGTGCGATTTTTAAACCGTCCGTGACAAGATTTTAACAAAATTGTCGTGTATTTAAAATTTTAAATTTTACTTTGTAAATGTCATTTCGAGATAGCGCCTGCCAGTAAATTTGGTCCTGTTTATTGTGTTATGCATATATTAATGGCGTTAAAACTACAAATTTATTTAGAATTTAAATTATTGGAACACGTGGAATTCACCACTTATTATTCAAACGTGTACTGCGCAGAGTTTGCGCCCTAACGATTACGTGTAGGTCCTGCGCGTTTGGCTCGATACATTTTCAGACTAACGCATGTATCGTCGCCATTTTAGCTCCAGCTTTGCACAACTATAAATTCTATTAAACGTTATTAATTTTAATAATTAATTTTATTATTGAAATTGATTTTTGAATACAACGTAGAAGTATAATTCATTTTGAATTTGTCAACATTCGGGATGAGAAAGTGAAAGAACTCGTTCAGATTGTAGTGCTCAATGACCTACGGAATTGTTATGCGCACAAGACGACTTGCTTGTATTAGGGGATGCGTTTATAAGGCGCATGGTAGTTCTAAATCAACCCTTGTACTGTAACATGTACTGTTAAAGTTCTGCCGCATTTACATATATGCCTGAGAGTTTACGTAATAACACCATCGCAAATTTTTCCTTTATCATGTAATAATCGGAACGAACACTTGTTCGTCTATAATTTCATGAAACTACAATACAGGGGTAAAAATGAATTACAAAGTAGCCGTGTTATTTTGTTGTGTGTTTACTAGCATCATAAATCAAGGTAATGTATTAAATATTATTGACGTTAAAAGCAGCGTGGAAATAAGATCCGTTATGAAACAAGTTACCGCCGAATCAATAATTTTGCGAGTTGATTGTAGGAAAATTTTAGATCCCCTTGATAAACTCTGGTGTATGTTTTATCCTAAATAAACATTATTGAATTCCGTTAAGGTTTTCTGTGTGTTAGGTTAAGTGTTGTTGTTGTTAAGTGTGTTCTCGAGGATAAAATTACCTTAAAGCGCGATAATGGAATTCTCTTTTTAAGATACGGAAGCGTTCGCTAATTTACATGGCGAATTTGATGACAATTGCTATTAATTGCTGTGTAATTAGATTTTTGCTTTAATTGCTTTGTACTATCTTTGAATGGGATTTATTTCTATTATTGCAGCTACATATGCTGATAAGGAGGATAAAAGTGATGAGGTAAGTCATATTAAAATTTTAAATTAGACAATTTAGTGATTGAATTAATTTTTACGTATGCAACCAAACATTCAGTAGTGTATGTTGATGTGCATTCAAATACACCGATAAAATATTAAGTTGAATACAGGGTGTTAATCCGAAAATTTCTGTCTCTTTAAATTTTTTATTTAATTTAGAAAAAGAAATTGCGTTAAACTTTTAGACACTAATTCAAAATTCTCAAAAAAATAGTACAACATTATAAAATCGAGAATTAAAGATCTTTTTTTCTTATGTAAATGAAACACTGCATGTTATTAATTTTTTAGATTGTAAAATACAGGGTGATTCAGAATTGTCTCCCGATATCGTCAGGGTAGATAGAATATTAAAAAATAATGTCACCTCTTTATATAAAATTTCTCCAAAAGTGAATAATAAGCCCTGAACGAGGGGTGAAAAACGTTGTTTTATTGGCAGTATCTTCTGGATACTTTAAGATACTTAAGTTACTAAACTAATATTTGAAAATTAGGTATAAGGTACCTGCGCATTTACAACGTATTTGTTAGACCCTCTCTCCTCATTAAAGGATAGCTTTAGGGGATGACTTTTTAGTATTTATGCCTAATTTTTTATTTTTTACATATTTCATCAACAAATTACGAAGACAATATTCTTTAGATTATTTTGTATAAAAGGGCTCTCTTGTTGCATTTTGATAAACCGAACCGCTTTCGAGTTTAAAAGTTAGCATACATAGGTATATGCTACAAAATGCAATAGGTTGCATTTTGTTACTATAAAGTGCCGAAAGTCACACCCTTAAAAAGGAAGGAGGATCTGATAAATACGTTGTAAATGCGCAGTTAGGTGCCTTATACCTGAGTATCAAATATTAGCTTGATAACTTAAAGAATGCAGAAGATATTGCCAAAAAAACAATACGTTTCATCCTTCTTTCAGCGGGATTATAACTTATTATTCACTCTTGGAAAAAAATTGTATAAAAAGGTGACCTTATTTTTCGATGTTCTATTCACCCTGAAAATATCGGGAGACAATTTTGAATCAGCCTGTATAAAAGTCAAAAACAAATATATCAAATATACTGACTGTCCAAATAAATGTTTGATAAAAGACGGCCATGGAAATGAGTACGTATTTCCAAATCTAGAAAATCATGCTATCAAGGTTAGGGAAGTTTGTGCGAAATTCTTGATAGAGGTAGAGAGTATTGAACATCAATTCCACAGCTATGCAACTAAAAAATTTCTGTAATTGTGATAACGGTTTCTGCTAGTTATTTGTTCACAGATACCAGGAAAAATAATATAATAAATACATCACATCAGGTTTTTTTGTAATACATAATAAAAGGTCTCATGTCTATAGGATTATTCACGCAAGTGATTTATTAAATTTTTCAAGGAAGAAAAGTAGATAGAAATTTGAAATTTACGGAGCAGAGATATTTCAAAAGGATCTTTTCAAATAAAACAAAACTGACTTCAAGTCACTTCCGCTTATACCGGAAGTCGCTATCAACTCGCTTACTTTAAATAGCATGCTACAGTTTTCGATACGTTTTTGAATTGTGGGACTAATGAAGCAATTTGTGAAAGCTTTACCAAAAGAAAACTTTTTCATGTATTTCAGGTCAAAATTCTCAAAATTATCTGAAGCTAAAGTAAAAGAAGGCATATTTACTGAGCCAGATATACGAAAATTGATAAAAGATATAAACTGTGTGTCAACGATGACTGATACAGAAAAACAAGCATGGAAAGCTTTTACAAATGTAGTTGAAATTTTTTTGGGAATCAATAAAAATGACAATTATGTAGAAATTGTTAAAAATATGCTAAGTAAATTTGAAAAAAATTGAGTGTTGTATGAGTCTAAAGGTACATTTTTTTACATTCGCACTTCGACTATTTCCCAAACAATTTGGGAACATTTAGTGAAGAGCAAGGTGAAAGATTTTACCAAGACATCAAAGATATGGAAAAGAGGTACCAATGGAGCTGGAATGTTAACATGCTAACTGATTATTGTTAGATGCTAAAGAAGGGTGATGACATATATGAACATATGAGAAAAAATTTGAAAAGATCATTGTAACACCGGAATTAACTAATCGCGGGGTAGTTAATTGTAATTTAGATTTAAGAGGTATTTCATTTTTATATTGAATGGTAGGTTTCAACTTTGTATTTTATTGCACCAATTTAATATGTACTTTTAATGTCAAAACGTGGCGTTTTTCTTTTAAAGGGTATTTTTCTGAACAGCTATTTTTGTATGAATAAATTTTCGGAGCCTTTCCGTTATTTCAGATTCGGTTTTTCTTTTTACTTGATTGCTCATTTGTTGACGATTCAGAATCTGATCCGAGAGTGAATCATGATTACGTTGTCCCACTTTTCTGGAAAACACATTGTCTGGTCCAAGAGTGAAAATTTTTGCACCTTCACGTTTGAAAATTTTTGCACCTTCACGTTTTTAATGTACAACACCAACACACTTCACCACTTGATTTACTGGCGCGATACTTTCGAAATTTTAAATTATTAATTAATTACAATACAAGTAATAATTTGGAAATACTAACCAATCAAGTGTTTCAGTCCTTTCTGCCTATTTATTCACTACCCCTACATATGGATTACCTACCTAAATCTTAAGGTGCGTTTAGACTTGAGCACGCACGCACTGAGCATACGCGCACGGTATTCGTTCGCGCTCGCGAAGAGCGTTTAAATTAAAATTCATTTTCCAACGCATGGGCTGATCCAGTTGTTCGCAAACGTGCGTTGAAAATGAGCGACAAAATAGCAGCAGCCGCGTTTATTATAATATTTATATAATATAATATTTAATATTTAATATAAAAAAAAGAAATTCGAAAACGTAGACGTCGTTGGTGGCAAACGCCAATTTTTTGTAATAGACAAAATAATTTATTAAACAATTTAGTGTCAGAGTGTCGTTATGACCAATTCAGAGACTTTACGAGAATGACTAAAACCGATTTCGAATATTTGCTCAGCTTGAGAGCACCAAAGATTA
Organism: Dorcus parallelipipedus; assembly: GCA_958336345.1. Lineage (NCBI taxonomy): Eukaryota > Metazoa > Arthropoda > Insecta > Coleoptera > Lucanidae > Dorcus > Dorcus parallelipipedus. The sequence continues at coordinate 14,451,456 of OY284479.1, forward strand.
TCAAAAAAGATACAAGTTACCTCGAACATACGCCGCAAATTCAGTATTGTACAAATTGAGCATTCGCGAACCAATTAATTCTTTTGAGCGTGTACCCGAGACCGACACCAAGCGGATCGCGCTCGCTGCTGTTCGCGCATAGAAAAACACATAGTGAGCGTGCGCGCATAACCGTTTACACTTGAGCATTCGCGGTGGATCAGTGCGTGCGTGCTCAAGTCTAAACGCGCCTTTAGAAGTGGTTTTATCCGCGTACCGCGACTCAAGAAAGGATTATCGGAACCTTTTCGGTTTTACTTTTAAAACTGACCATTACCGCAACTAAGGTTCACCGCGGAAAAGATGTCAGGATTTCTTACGCGGTTACCAATTCATTTAGATCGCAAGCTAATTGTTTTTCGTTAAACCAATTACACATTGCCCCAGTTATTTTACTTATGTTGCTAAATCTGCAAGTTCAGTGTAATGGCTCGGTGCTTGCTGAGCGTGCGGATCTGTATTACGAATATACTTTTCTTTTTAAATTAATTAGTAAATTACAAATTTCTCGTAATCGTGACAATATTCAACCTCCTTTTGTGGAAAATCCTGATGTGATAGAGAAAAAAGTACAACATATTTGAAATCAGCGTATTAAAATTAACAAAATACAGGTAATGTAGTATCAGAAATTTTTCATGACTTTCAAAACGCATAGTTGTGTTATTAATCATTTACGTTTTCCTCATTGCAATATTGGCTTCTTCATTCTAGTGAAAATTAACAGTATTATTGATAATTCATTATTATTGATTTAATAGTAAAACTCAAGTTTAAAATAAATAAATAAATAAATACATAAATAAAATGCTGTAATCTCAGGCAAACGTTTTGTTATCTTATTGAACTCTTATTTTAGTTGTGCACACACTTATTTTAAACTCTAGCTGCACAAATTTAAATTCAATTCTAAGCCATATATATCACCTAGTTATAGTACCTATACCGGGTGTCCTTCTGACAATGTGACATAGGAAATTAAGGTGGGAAAACAGAAATTGCTTTGTATTATCTGCCTGAATACATTTTTATGAAATTGTAGGTTATAGCCGGAAAGATTATGGCGTTTAAAGTATTTTGATACTAAATTTATGCTGTTTTAGTTATTTAGAAATTAAGAAAAAAAAAGTAATTATTTTTTTTCATACAAGTTTAATAGTTACCTATTTAACGGAGATTATAAACAGTTCTCGTGGTCCAAATTATTTGTTCGTGTTTCGCAACTGTAAGGTCACAAAATCAAATCCGAGTGAGGACAGTATTCTTTTATTTTATTTTTTAAATATTTCTTTAGATTTGAAATCATTTCCTTAAATATTAATTTATATTCTCTCAGCCTTTTCATAGTGCTGCTCTTAAGCTAATTTAAATTACACACAGCAGGAATTTGAATATCTTGAAACATTTTCATCAAAGTTGCATGCATTTGACGATAAATATTTCCTTGAAATTAGAATTATCAGGCAAAACGAAAACATACTTGATAAATAAGAATAATGAATGATGAATTTAATCTCGCAAGCTGATGTAAAGGCTCATTTATACTTGGAAAGTTTACTGGCGGAAAGTACATACCGCCACTAAACTTTCCAAGTGTAACTCAGAGGACAGCCTTAAAGTTATTTGAAAATTAAAATGCAGCTTAAATAAAAAATTAAAAAAAAACTAAAACAAACAAAACAAGGCTGATAGAATATTCCAACGTTTTAAAGAAAGAATTAAGTCTGAAAAAATGTCAAAAGTAAAAAAAAAATTGTGATGGGCTGGGTTTCATCTGGCAACCCTACGGTTACGGAATTTGAACTTAACACCTTGACCACGAGAATTATTCGGGAGTGTTATGTATCTTTGGTGTTAAAATAATATCAAACAGTTATGTTATTTTAACTGCACTTGGATATCACCTCATTTAAAGGCATCAAAATTTGTTAATACGATGCATCCCAGGTTTAACGTCTTTCAAATAAATGCCCATCAGATCGTATGTGTAACACTAATCAAGCATAAAATAACACCACAAAATAATAGTACAAGTTATGTTACGATGATACATCATATCATTTTTTGACAGCGATAGCAGTTACACACATAAGAGTGCTGTTATTCTTAACACCAATGATACATCATAGCCCTGATTAATTGTGGTTGCTAAAATAAGCTATTAAGTATAAATAAAGAATTTTAATTAATTTTTCTTTAATTTATAAATAATTAAAACTTAAAATGCAAATACCAAAATGCTTTAAAAATCAAAATTTTTCCGATTATGACTTACTGATTCATATGAATTTACTCAGGCAGATAAAATAAAATAATTTCTGTTTTCCCATGTTAAATCCCTAGTATATGTATGTCTTGTCTTATTGTCAAATAGACAACCGGTATTTCTATTAGTAATAGGTGGTTTTAATACTAATTGCACAGAAGCTAGTAGCTATGAAAAGTCGGATCTCTCTCACCTCATTTCTCGTTATAACTTGACATATCACCACGTGTATCTTCAACAATGATTACTGATCATATTATCATATGTGCACTAATGTGGAAATCACAAGTAATTGTGCTCTGTATAAGTAGTGTTATTTTTCATCATGTAGAAGAATAATGTTTTATTCTGGTATGAATCTGGCAAAGCGCTATAAATAAACTCAGTTTAAACAATTTTCAACATAATAGTTTAAACAACGACTATATTCGTTATCAGCTATTGATTACAATGCTTACTCATAAATGTTAACGAAATGTCAAATTGATACAGTTACTAGAAGTTAATGATGAAACATATTAGAACAATTATAACATTATAATTTCTAGTTGGCAGACGAGCGAAAAACAAATCCCAGAGTATTCATGTTACACCTGAAGAAACATCCGGCTTTATATATTCAAAGTTCTACGATACACACGTTGATACGACAGAAATTCAATAAAAAAATATGTAAAATTTCTTTTTTCATCCTAGGCGGCCATGATTTAATATTTGAGACCTCAAAACTATTCTGATTAACGTTTCCAAATAATATGTCCGCGTATTTTGAAAAATAAAAATATTTCACTATTGTCTATTTGAATTTTTTTTAATTTCCTCGATATGTGACAAGAGGTATTTAAATTTTGATGTGTGCATTTTAAGTTTTGGAAGATGCAGGAGCATAAAAATTTTTTCTAAGAAATCAACTATAAAAGAGTTTCTCATATGTGTTCAACTTTCTGCCGGTCACTGCATATCAAAATTTGAATACCTCTTGACACATACCGAAAAAATCAAAACATTTGAAATCGACGTAAGAGTAAAGTACATTTCTTTCTCAACTTTCAATGTGTAGAGCTGTACATTTCTTCGGGTTTGATATGAATATACTCTGGTATTTGTTTTTCGCTCATCTAGTAACTAGAAATTGTGATAAAAAATATTGATACATACCATAAGAACTTTATTTTTTTATGTCAAAAAACTTTTTTCATCATAGGCGTTCACAATTTCATATTTGAGATTTCATAACAATTCTGAATAGCTTTTCCAAATAATATTAATCGCGTATCTTGAAAAGTAAACGTACTTCACTCTTATGTCGATATTCATTAAGAGGTATTCAAATTTTGATCAGTGCATTCTGAGTACGAGAAGAATAATTTTTTTTCTGAGAAATCAATAATAAAAAAGTTTCGCAACTCGTATTCGAATACTGTATACAAATTGCTGTTTTAATATGCCTCTTTTAAATTCGCGTTTTTACTTGCCTATATACAGCGTGTCTGAGACCACCCGTACACCTCTTTTATTTCGGAAATAGAGTATTTTAGAGAAAAATGTTTCAGACAAAAGTTATATGATTTCGAGGGAGTCATAAGATTGAACCATTTGTTTGACCTTGAATAGTTCTTTGAAGGTCATACGAAGGTAACTTTGAATTTTTTAAATTGGACACCCTACATATTTTTACATATTCTTATAGCTTACCTCGAGATCTTTCCAAAACACTATAATAAAATATTTTTTTATTAAGTATTTTTCGAATTATAAGACTTTAAAGTTGCAGTATTTTGATAAAACTACTTACAAAATATCTCGCAAGAGTTTTTCTTTCCAATAATCTTATCTTACATTCAAGGCCGATCAGTCAAGGCAAGAACCGAGCGTGACCCAGCGACATATTTTGTAAGCAATTTTATCAAAATACTACAACTTTGAAGTCTTATAACTCGAAAAATATTTTATTATTGTGTTTTGGAAAGATCTCGAAGTAACCTATAAGAATATGTAGGGTGTCCAATTTAAAAAATTCAAGGTTACCTTCATATGACCTTCAAACTACTGTTCAAGGCCAAACAAATAGTACCATCTTATGGCCACCTCGAAATCATACAACTTTTGTTTGAAACATTTTTCTCTAAAATGCTCTGTTTCCGAAATAAAAGGGGTGTACGGGTGGTCTCAGATAACCTGCATAGCTGAACTTAACAATACCTACAACCTAGTAGATATCACATTGTTGCGAAGTAGTAGGTAAATTTTGTTTCTAACATGCCAAGGTCTTGTAACATTATGTTTATCAACATTTTAAGTAGCGACATCTTTCGATCGCTTTTTGACCTGACATTGCAGAAGTGGAGTTCTCGAGCTACGGTTCTGCTGACGAAGGCCCAACTAGGCCTGAAACAGCTGTACAGAGCCTGCTCGAGGAATCCGCTATAATCAAAACCGATTTGCACAAAATTTTTTTAAAATTATGTTTATCGGTACCACATATTTATGTAGCATACAGTTATTCCAAATGTCATCGAATAGAGTCCCTCTATATAGTCTCCTCACAGAGTTGAGTCAACTTCCTGTGCACGTGAATTTCTGTCAAAGGTTAAAATATTGATACTCTTGCTTGTTGTCAAAGATCAATCAGAATTTATTACGTAAGTTTTAATGTAAATGTAAATATTAATTAAAGTTTGTTGCGTAATTTATATTATTTATGTCCTTAAATAATAACTAGTTGCTGTGTTTTAGATGTAAGAAAGCGTCAAAAAATTCCAAACATTTGTATTTTTTAAGAGAGCCCATGGTTGTTCTTGATCTTCTTTTCTTTAACTCTGAAGAAGTTACGGTATCTACCCTATTTAACTACAAATAAAAATAAAAAAATATTTTCTTTGAATTCAGAAGAAAATATTATTTTTGAAAAAAAATTAATAAATACCAAGTTGCTTCAAAAGTGTTCTGAACATCCGAAGCAACTTCTTCAGATCTTCGTTTAAAAACCCGAAAGGATTTCGTAAATGCATGTAATCTTCTGTGCAATAAAATTAAACACAATAATTATTTTATAGTTTCTACATCTTAAAAGTAATATTTCTGTCAACTTATAAGGCAAGGTTCTGTGGGCGTGTCGTAGTGATTATTTAACACTACATAAACTTTATTAAATAAACATGACAAAGAAAGAAATAGAAATTAATATAGCATTATAACACTGGGATCTGCGTTACGCTTTTCTATTAACTCCGGCGACGCTGTTTTACACCTTTTCTTTGGAGGGGGTGTAGAACATAGAGGTGACACGGGAGCAGGCAACTGGGCTCGGTGAAAGAAGCCCTTAAGAGTGTCTCGTTGTCGCTCTTTGTTTCTTCTGTCCATCAATTAAATGGCCTGGCTTCGACGGCGTATGTGTATATCGTTTGCCGGACTATACAGCACCACGGTTGAATACGGCTCGATTATGTACAGTCGCGAGCATTAAATTTTGGTCGTCACTGTCAATAGCACCCAACTTAAATTGTAATATTTCAGTGTGACTAATTTTATTGCACAAAAGCGTACAATTTTACTGAAATACGTTAAAGAACTTAAGTGATGTTAAATGATGAATAAGAAGAGACTTTTATTAACTGCAAGCAGAAATGCGAAAGTATTTTTCATAAAATCCAGATAATCCTTACCCTTCACAAAGTTTTGGATCCATATAGGAAAAGTTCTAATTGTACAGGGGTTTCACTTAAAGTGTGCCAAACGGAGAGAGGTCGTACAGCTCATGTAAACATATGTCCGATTCGTTATCGTTATCGATAAAAAATATTATCTGAAAGTTTAAAAATTTTACAAATTTGTAAATAAATGAATTATAATAAATACCAAAAACAGTGTCAAAGTGTTAAATTTTCAAATTATCGCCGAGATTCACGGTAGGCTTTTCTAGTATTTCCATCACAAAAACCATAAACATATCAAGTAGCGACAAAATTTTTTCATAAACATATACATATCCACATATTCTGAAGTACTGAAGTTCACAACCGTTAAACCAAGTGTTTTATTATTAACTGTCAAACTAAAAAATAGTAAAGGAGACTGTAGTTTAAGAAATAATCGAAATTAATCTCCGCCCACAATAATTTTATATCCGTAGATACGTATTTCGGCAGGTAAGCTGCCATCTTCAGTACAATTTAAAAAACACTACATGAAATCTAACACCTACCTACCTACCTACCTACTTGATCATACTATCTATACTACTAATAGTATCTAAAATTAACAAAATTAACACTAAAAAATAGTAAAGGAGACTGTGCTTTAAGAGATAATTGAAAATTATCTCCGCCCACAATAATATTATCAGTCAAAACCTACCAAAATCAAATAGAACGGAAAGGAGTATTGGTCTAATATCCGAAAAAGGTTCTTATTCTCCCGAATAAAGAACTTTTGTAAGCATTTAATTCCGTGTTATTTGATACCGCTTGAATTTATCCCTGAAAAAAAAATTATATATACAGTAAATATTTTCAAAATAAAGAAGAATAGGAATTAGTTTAACAGGAACATATTCAATTATGTACTTTGAACAAAAAATAAAACATATTCATTGATTTATCAGCAAATCAAAACAGAAGAACCGCACAGGCTAAATAACGTCAATACTGAAAGAAAGAAAAATTATTAATTTTTGTCTCACGACTTCTTCAGTTTAGACAAATATATTTGGCGTTTTATGAAAGCTTATTAAAATAGTGTTTCACGAGAGTCTAGATATACTGACTGTTCCATTTGAAAATTTTGAGAAAAATTATCTTTTGCAAAACTCAACACCCTGTACACATAATAACTGATAGATCGAAGCTGTTTTGAAATTTCTGTAGAAAAGATATCGTATTGAGCAGCTACAAAAATTCAAGACGAAATGTAAATAAATAACAAATATATAAGCACTCATATTATGGCAATTTTTTACACTTAAACATCAATATCTTACAATCTCTTAAGTAAAACTTCCTAAATTTTTATTAAATTTTTTACCAAAAATTTAGGAAGTTTTACTTAAGAGTTTGTAAGATATTGAAGTTTAAGTGTAAAAAAATGCCATAATGTGAGTGCTTATATCTTTGTTATTTATTTACATTTCGTCTTGAATTTTGTAGGTACTCAATACAATATCTTTTCTACAGAAATTTCAGCTTCGGTCTATCAGTTATTATGTGTTACAGGGTGTTGAGTTTTGCAAAAGATAATTTTTCTGAAAATTTTCAAATGGAACACCCAGTATATCTAGACTCTCGTAAAACACTGTTTTAATAAGCTTTCATAAAACGCCAAATGTATTTGTCTAAACTGAAGAAGTCGTGAGACAAAAATTAATAATTTTTCTTTCTTTCAATATTGACGTTATTTAGCCTTTCTGTCCGGTCTTTCTGTTTTGATTTGCTGATAAATCAATGAATATGTTTTATTTTTTGTTCAAAATACATAATTGAATATGTTCCTGTTAAACTAATTCCTATTTTTTTCTATCTTATATACTATAGACGGTAGAGAAGACCGCGGCACTCGGTGGACACGTTGTATATATGTTTTTGTATGCGTACGTGTGTATGTATGTGTTTGAGTCAGAAATCGGCCGCCAGATGTCGTTTTTGTTAGGTCAAAAGTGAGCCACAAGAGGTCGCGACCTAAATTTTATGTAAAGGGGTGTTAGAGACAGATAATATTTTTGTGAGCGGAGATAGTTTTCAATTATTTCTTAAACCACAGTCTCCTTACTATTTTTTAGTGTTAATTTTGTTAATTTTAGATACTATTAGCAGTATAGGTAGATAGTATGATCAGGTAGGTAGGTAGATAGCTGTTAGATTTCATGTAGTGTTTTTTAAATTTTTAAATTGTACTGAAGATGGCAGCTTAGCTGCCGAAGTACGTATCTACTGATATAAAATTATTATGGGCGGAGATTAATTTCGATTATTAATTGAAGTCAATAAGATCACTCAAATATAATGCACCGCAAATATTCACATTCAGAAATTGGTACCTTTCTCTGCAACCACTCAGAAATAGCTTAAATATAAAGTCATGAGCAAATGTGCAATGTTCATTGCACTGCGTCCGTGCAAAGCCTGCTTTAGAAAAATGCATAGCTACTATTTAAGTTACGTACTATTGCGGCCTTAGGCCCAGTTTCATAAAATGTAGTTAACCCCTCGATCAAGTTAATCGTGTGATTAAGCAATATCATTGGAGGAAAGTTTAAATTTCCACCAATGATGTTGCTTAATCACACGATTAACTTGATCGAATGGTTAACTAGGTTTTATGAAACTGGGCCTTAAAGTTTCGCACGATTCAATTTTCCGCTTTCTTTAACGGCTTGTCAAAAATAATCATTTTAAATGTCAGATTTCAAATGTAATGCTAAAGTTGTAGTATCACAATCCCAAATCACGTGCTTGCTGAAGGAAAGAAAGGTTTTGCAATCGCAAAATTAGAAGATGGTTGGTCGCTACTTATTCTGTTATTTCAGTTCTAATATTTTATTATCATGCTGTTCTTAAAATATAACCAAACAATCTGACTTAAATGGTTAAATGTCTTTAGTGTCAAAATTGAGGAAAGAGCCTGTTCTACAAAACTATAATTTAGAGAAATTCTGGCTACTTCATAAAAAATCGTGCGAAATTTTAAGGCCCCGATAGTACGTATTATTGATACATGATCCGTCTTGCCCATCATTTCAACCTTTTTAAAGTGGAATTACTTAGTAGGGGCTTTACATTTTTGTGGGTTATCATCTTCATTTTATTATTGATTAAATAATATACAGTTCATTTTTTCACTATATGTTGATCGATCGATCGATATGTCAAAGATCTTGTATATAGCTTCCTCCCTCTACTTTCATGAAACAGCCTGCGGTTTTTGTCATGTCACATCATTTCGTCGTATATTTTCTTAACTCAGATTTATACGATCGGCATATGTTAAAAACAAGATCGGTTTTATTATCATTTTAATCATTGTTTATTAAGGTTCATTCAAATAATCGCCCTTTACATTTACGTTTAGAAGTAAGCGTGTATTCCTTCTTTTACAAATGTCTTTAAAATATTACAAGATACAGCGTCTACTGATAAGATTATTCGGGAATAAATGAGGTTTTAATGTAAAGGCGGGAACAATGCTTTGAACGAGACGAACACTTCAGTTTAAACGAGTATTTCTTGTTTAGAAAAAGGTTCTTTTCTGAAATTATCATGATTTTCTTTTGTTTTTATGCTTATTACTTACGTTCTTTATACTTGTACTGTAATTTAATTTTAAAATTAAGAAACTCTAAGAAATAGCATACATGCAAATATTTTAAGTATAAAATATTTGCATGTATGCTAATCTTTTAGTAAAAAGATTTATAATACACGTATGTAAACGTAACTAATGTATTTCTTTCATTAAATCACAAGCTTCATTTGCACTTTTACAAATACATATTTGTAGATACAACAGATATAAAAGGCGCGAAGTCATTAAGATTTCTGAAAAAAGAAATTGTGCTAGAATGTAATGGAGAAAAGAACTTTATCTGAGTTTCGTGTTTTTATATGTAATCAATCTCCTCGAGCAGCCTTTTTTTGCTTATATTTCTCCATATCTTCCGGTGTTTCTATTCAAAGAAGTTCGTGTGGTTTTCAGCGGAATTAATTTCAATTATTTTTTCGTTTTAGAGTCGTTTGCATAGTACATTTTTATCATAAAACAAATGAAAATTGAACTGTGATTATTGCCATTTCACATTATATTATATTTCATTTCATATTTCACATTTGTATTATATTTCATTTATGCTATATTTTGCACTGATTTTGTACCTCGGATTTTAATTTATTTATTGCCATTTCATATGGTATTACTCAATGGTGTAGATAGAAATTTGTCTCGTGGGGGGGGAGGGGTACGAACAAAATAAAATCTAATGAATACGGACTACTTAACATTTTATTTATGAAACGTAGGTAAATTAGTGAACAAAAAATACCACCATACGAAAAACTTATTGAATTATCCGGAACATAATTTTTTATAAAAATTTCGGGGGGCCCGCGCCTCCTATCTACGCCACTAGTATTACGTATAATTCACTTATGTAACAATTTACACTGAATTTGTATCTTGGATCTTAATTGAGTTTATATATTGCCATTTCACATTGTATTTCTTTTCATTTGTGTCATTTACTTAAGAGGTCTTTTACAAAGCGCTAAATTAAAAAAAAGTTTTTCCGAGTAACCATTGTAAATTATAAGCTCAAATTTTCAGTACGTATTCATGAGGTAATTATCTAGGTCTCACGTTGACATTTAAAAAAATAAATTGTTTTTTGAAAAAATCAAATCGATATCTCAAAAACTATACAAAATTTTGAGAAAAATGAAAACGTGAGACCTAGATATGATGTTCTACAGCATATTTAAAAGAAAATCAGTTCTGTAAATTTAATAATAGCTGAGAAAAACAGCTTCAAAATTTTCGGGAAATATCGTCGTTGTAATACAGCGCCTCTAACGGAGAGATGTCTAAACTACAAATTTCGTATTCGGGACACACTAGCTACGAAATTTGTAGTTTAGACAGTTCTCCGTTAGAGGCGCTGTATTACAACGACGAGATTTCCGTATTCGGGGCACATTAGCTACGAAATTTGTAGTTAGACAGCTCTCCGTTAGAGGCGCTGTATTACAACGACGATATTTCCCGAAAATTTTGATGCTGTTTTTCTCAGCTACTATTAAATTGACAGAACTGATTTTTTTTAAATATGCTGTAGAACATCATATCTAGGTCTCACGTTTTCGTTTTTCTCAAAATTTTGTATAGTTTTTGAGATATCGATTTGATTTTTTCAAAATTTTTTTTTTTTTTAATATCAACGTGAGACCTAGATAATTACCTCATGAATACGGACTGAAAATTTGAGCTTATAATTTAGAATGGTTACTGAGAAAAACTTTTTTAAAAATTAGCGGCCTCTTAAAGGTTCTGGAGGAAGAGCAGCACACTCTTTAGGGCCAGCTGAGCCAAAACCTTTTGGTTAATATATCGAAACAATAAAAAATAATATTATTATTATTAATTCTTGAAAAGGGTGAATAAGAGAGATCAAGAGATGATAAGAAAAAGAAAAATGCTGAATGCTCTCACTATGTCGTTTACGTAGCAGCGTTCCATAATCGAAATTTGCTCATTAATTTGCATCGGGGTCAAGATTATCTTCTCTGTTGATATGCATCGTTTTCTTCGCTTCTACACACAACAAACATTTTTGCTTTTTAAATTTTATATTTTTCTTTGACTGTATTTTCCTTGTTTATGACTTACTCTTGTTTCATATTGGTCTCTTTATATTTTTTAATGGCCTTCCTTATACTTTCTTGTTACCTTGTTTTCACAATATACCTATGCATATCATTTCTGACTTATTGCCCCTGCTTACATATTGCTGTGATATCCAGCCGAAAAAGAAAATGGTAGAACGATGGACAGATAAGCAAAGGACAAAGACAAACTTACTTGTTAATCTTTGTACCGAGACCAAGAGAAGTGGTTGCACTGCAACATAATAAGTGCATCAGCAGGACGGTGTAAACGTAAGAAGGGTGATGATAAAGGATAAGGACATCTAAAATTGTTAGAAAAGACTTTTAAATTATTCAATTAAGGATCGGTTTTTTCATATCTTTCTAAATTTTTCATTTAATTGAAGTTACTAAAATAAATGACACAAATAAAGATACTAAAATATATGACACTAAAGATTTTAATGTAGCCCATTTTGTACTATTCTTCTCAACTTCTCTAAATTCCAAGACTTATTATTTACGTATACTTTGTTTTTCAAATATATAGTTCGGAAGAAATAAATTAGAGACTGAGAGGTCCGGTAATCTCGGAGACCAAAAGTCGATCCGTTTCTAGAAATCAGTCTGTTATGAATATTTTTTAATTTTTCTTGACTATGACAAGAATTTTTGAAGCGTTTCAGTGCATTGCGTTGCAATCGCTGTTATCGTCTGACCATTCTCTTCAAAAAATTAAGGTGCAGCAAACTATGACAATAAAACAATATCCCCAAGGCTTACTCTTTAATTTAAAAAATTAATTATTCTTTCAGAATTCTTTTTATTTATCCAAGAGTAATACTTTTGCATATAATGTTTACGATTTTCATGCATTATGTATATTTAATGATTATGTATTTAAATGGATTCTAAAAACTCTAATTTACCCCTGTTAATAAAATACGTTTACAAAAATCCTGTAAAGTCTTTTTTTTTACAATTCGCTAAATGAGGAAATTTTTCATATTCTGCCTATTTACACTGAGAAAAATGGAATTTTGGGATCACTCCTTATCGATAAAATAAAAGTATAATGTAAAAGTATAATGCCGTCATGTTATAAGATCCATCTGACTCTAAATTAATCATGATTCTTAGCACAATGAAACTATTTAAGTTTAAGAATGTAAAACTATCATTCTAAATAATACGTAGTGTTAAAATATAATCAACCATAATGAAATATTATGCTGAATAAATTAGTAATAAAATGTCATGTCTGACTTTTTGTTAATTTGGTAATTTTATCATAACAAGGAATGATATTCCAAAAAACAAACCACATAGTGTTAATTTTGCAGTAATACTCTGAGTCGGTTTTTAACGCGAATCCGAATAAAATGTTCGGAATTCTTGTTAATATAAACGTACTCCTTGGTCCTATTTTTCTCAGTGTATGTAGTTCACTTGAACATGTAAACTAAAGAAAGAAATCTCCTTATAAACTAAAGAAAGAAAATCTTACTTACTTACTAATTTATAGTATTTATAAGATAGTAAAGTGTAAATAAACTTTTTCATGACAAATTTATACTTTACTGTAAGAATACTACAAAATATAAGCTTTAGTATTTAAATGTAACTTCCTTTAAATGTATCATATTTTTTTAATGTATGAATGATGAATGCTACAAGGAAACAAAAACTTTCGGAACGCATTCAAATAATCACTCAGAACCAATTGAAATAATTGAGAAATTAGAACGAATTTCGTGTTTTCCTATTCATATTATTTTGGCAGACACTATAATCCCACCAGTATTTGCTAACGTAGTGCGTATAAATAAAATGTGATTTTCACATCACATCACATAATAAAATGTGATTTTTTATTTATAACTTTCAATTCTGAAAGACTTATTCTTATGACATTTTCCTCTGTCTTGTAAAATAAGGACACTTTACTCTTAAGCCGTCTTCATTTCTCGGTGTCCACGCTGTATACCGTTCAAAATAAATTTCAACTGATATTTTCCAATTTGAGGGATGCATACTTGGCAAGATGGCGACAAAGACAAACGTGTCGTCGAGCACTGTGACGGGAAAGTGTAAAAAGTGCAATATTGTCCCGGTCAGTGGACTCAGGTGTGTTGCGTGTCAAAGGATAATGCATCCTGGATGCCTTAAATATTACAATAATGTTAAAAAAGTAAGTGAAAAGACGATTATTTGCTGAAATTCAAAGGCCAGTGGCGTGAATGAAGAACCGGCAAATGGCGAATCTGACTTCAGCGGTAATGTAAACGCATCGACTCACAAAGTGATAGGCAAACTAAATGGCATCAGTACTAATAATGCCAAAACTGAATTAGTTAATAATATTTCAAATAAATCTATGACAGCTGATTGTAATTTACAATCTGTGCCCAGTATGACTGTAAAAAGTGACAACTCTAATGACAATGTGCAACATACAGGTGCTGAAACTGCAAACATAAACAATCTAGCTCTTTTGATGGAAATTGAAAAACTTCGTAGTGAAAACAAACAACTACAATTAAAAATATGCACATTGGAAAGTAAATTACGGCAACTAAATGTGCCACCAGCATCGGACTCAAGGCCTGGAAAACAAGACGCTGAATTGTGTGGAGGTGAAAAAGTGAATAATGATCTCAATAACAGAAATAACCATAAGGTAAAAAATGTACTCCTTTTATCAGATAGCCAGGGCCGTGGGTTAGATAACTTAATAAAAAATTTAATAAATGAAAATAATCATAAAATTGAAAGTCTCGTAAAACCAAACGCGAAGTTAGAAAATATAGTTGAAAATATTGACAAATTAACAATGAATTATACCCATAGAGATTATGTAATTGTAGCAGGTGGTACAAATAATATTTCTAAAAGCGACAACGTCGAAATTTCCACAAAATTAATATTAGACATTATAAATGCGTGCTCTCATGCGAATCTAATTATGTGCACTGTGTCTTACAGATACGATAATGACAGTTTAAATAATAATATCTTTAGGTATAATAAAAAGTTATTTTTCATCAAAAATAAACTGGATAAATATTCATCGCGTTTTTTAATCCTTGACATTAATTCCAAGCAAAATCGTAACAATTATACAAATCATGGCCTACACTTTAATATTAAAGGCAAAAAAGTAATAGCCGACAACATTGTTAAATTAGTAAAACTCAACTTTATGGACAAAACAAATTTAAAAACTATAGAACATGGGAAATTGGACTCAAACAGTGTTAATATACCCTATAAAACAAACTTGACAAACGTAGAAAATTCCGATAATTACATAGTTGGACTAAACGTGATAAATGTACAGTGTGGTGACAATCTTACTAATAATGTAATGCCATTAAAAACACTAAAAGCTGAGAACTCTTGTAAAAGTAATAATATGCATACTGTTCCGGCTGTCAACTCGGCTGAAAAAATTATTACTAATCTTAATAATTCAATTAAATTGATTTGTTTAATTGGCAGTATTAGAGAAATAGAATATCTTATAAGTCACGTGAATTATTTCAGCCTTTTTGGGCTTCATCAGAGATATGTACTAAAAAATTACTTTTTGAAAGGATAATAATTAAATATTACACTTACATATTTTTGAAATTTCCAATAACCCAAAAACAAACCCGTAAAGAAAACTTTTTGAAAAAATTGTCTAATACTTCGCAAAATTGAAAGGAAACAGTTATGTTTTCATCTTTCAAAATGCAAAATGTGACACAAAATAAATAACGTAAGTAACTATGGAAACATTGAGTGAAATTAATGACAGCTGTAATTCTTGCCAAATGAAATTGTAATTAAATTGATTTGTTTAACTGCCAATTAAACAAATCAATTTAATTACAATTTCATTTGGCAAGAATTACAGCTGTCCTTAATAATTCAGTAAGTGAAACCAGTAGCAGTGAGGAGACTGACGAATCTGTTCTTGACAGCAATGACGGCGATGAATATCTGGACGCTAGTGATGGAGAAGATCCAACCAATAACCCTTTTTTAGAAAAAACATTAATCAGATAAAAATATTTCATCTAAATATATGTAGTATTATAAATAAGTTATCCGATCTAACAATTCTTCTGAACGACCTAGAAGCGGATGTAGTATGACTCTGCGAGCACTGGCTATCAGATACTCAGTGCCAGTCTGTTGCGGAATGGAACGATTCAGCGCCGCTGTTTCATCGCCGCCGTTTCAGCGCCGCCGTTGCATCGCCGGGACGTTTCAGCGCCAGCCGTTTCATCGCCGACCCATTTCAGCGCCATGAAAAATTAAAGTATCTGATATGAGCTAAATACGGTAAATATTTTAAATATTGATTAACAGATTTTAATCAGTCATTTGATAATTGTGGGCAATTCCTCTTAAATATTCCGCTTCGGTTCTGTTGTCGTAGTCGGTAACAATACGGAGTTTGCGTTCATCTGCGTCCCGATATTTTTTTAATTTCATCTGTGGCTGATTTCCGGCCACTAATTGTTCATAGTAGGTATCGCGCCCCTTTTGGACTTTGCGCAATCCATCTATAAACTTCCATATTGTTGGATGGGTCATTCCTAATTCAGATTGTAGTCGGCGATGAGCAGCTTCACAGTTATTATTTGTACGTTCATTTCTGTTTATTGTTCGATCATACAGATTCCACATTTCTGGTGGAAACAAAGGTCGTCGTCTCCCATTTCCACGTCTATTCATACGGCCTATGTAATTGTCTTCAAACCAGTCTATCTAAGGGTGAAGTTCTTCAGATAACACATCATTGTGTGCATCAAGATAATTATCTAAGTGCTCAATCCTTACAAAAGCTAAGGCAATCACCATTTTTGCTTGTAAACAAAAATCTGCGTCATTATTGTAACGATTTAATAAGCCCAACTGGCCTATATGTTTTCGCATATTTTGAGATAAATGGAAGAAGCATCCTTTAATAGAAACATCTGGAAAACACTGGGTCATTGCACCAAAAGCTGCCTGTTCAAAATCACAATATATGGAAGTTGCATTTAAATTTTCTTCCACCCCTTTTATTAAATACAACCCTTAGATATTTCAGAGGACAAACTCGCTGGAAACTCCGGATTCGGACAGCTCTAAATTCTTCAATATACTAGAACACATTTTAGAAAATTATATAACCTACCACAATTACAGAAATATTTTCATCTGCGGTGATTTTACTATCGATTTGTTGACACAATCGAGGGTAAGTAGAGACTTCTTAAATTTATTAAATAGTTATCATCTCACGCCCACAGTATTAACACCTGCAAGAATAACACGTGATGCCCAAACTTGCATTGATAACATTATTGTAAATACTAATTCTCCACTGATAGAGGTATTAAATTTAGACGTGGGCCTATCCGATCACAATGCGCAATTCGCCATACTGAATGTTAAAAAAACTGACAATTCCAACTTTTGTTATAAAAGAATTTTCAATAAAACTAATAATAATATTTTTCGAAACTTAATAAGTAATGCAAACTCGGACTCAGTAGCCATTGCAATTTCCCCTGACGAAAAACTAAAAAACTTCTATAGTGTATTGCAGCATGCTTTTTATAATTCTTTTCCAATTAAAAAGATTCATCATCGTCAACCTAATTCTTGGATCACACCTGGAATTAAAATATCATGTCGTACCAAACGTGATCTATTTAAATTAAAAAAGACATTTCCAAATGAAATAATAAACAACTATTATAATAAATATTGCCGAATATTAAAACTTGTAATAAACTTAGCTAGGCGCCTGCATACAAATTCTGTAATTGCCCGATCAGATAATATTATCAAGTCAGTGTGGAAAATAGTAAAAGTAGAAACAGGGAACCTGGCCAGAATAACTAATAATGTCAAACTCAACGTTAATGGCGAAATATTGCAGAATCCATTAGATATTAGTAATAAGTTTAATTCTTATTTCTCAGAGTTACCGATCTTTTTATTAAAAGACTTTCCTAAGTCTGTAAATCATATCACAGAAACACTATGCAAAATTAATAAAACCACCACCGTTTCGTTATTTTTTAATTCCGTCTGTGCAACACAAATACAAAACATTATTGTATCCCTTAAAAATACTTATTCTACTGGTGTAGACGATATCCCAACACCTACGCTGAAATTAGTTTCAGATAAAATATCCGAGCCCTTAGCAGATATTATTAACTGCTGTTTTCAATTGGGTGAATACCCCACCGCTTTTAAACTTGCAAAAATAACTCCTGTTCATAAGAAGAAAGATCGAGATAACATAACTCATTATCGACGATGTTATTATGTCATTATCTCGATGTTATGCTCAATATCAAAATTTTTTGAAAAAGCTATACTTAATAGACTCGTAGATTATTTTGAAAAACACAAACATTTATCTCAGCATCAACATGGTTTCAGGCCTAAACATTCCACAACCACGGCACTTCAGCATACTTTGAAGGTCATGTATGATAATTTGAACAACAATCAAATAGTAACGTTGATCTGCTGTGATCTCTCAAAAGCCTTTGACCTGCTAGATCATAAATTGTTACTCGATAAGCTGGATTACTATGGTGTTCGTGAATTACCCTTGAAGTTATTACAATCTTATCTATGTAACCGTGAACAAATTGTAGAAGTCAAACACACAAATAAATTAGGAATTAATAACAGTTATTACTCTGATAGAACGGCCATCTCCCATGGAGTTCCGCAGGGTTCCATATTGGGGCCACTATTATTTAATATCTTTATTAACGATTTTCCCTGTAATGTTTCTGAAAATGTTACTATGTATGCTGATGATGTATGCATTTGCGTCTATGCACAGGATTTTCAAATCTTAAATACAAAAGTCAACACAGCCTTGCAAAAAATAAAAAAACTGGTTCAAAATAAACCGACTGCTAGTAAATGTTGACAAAACTAACATAATTATATTTTCAAACAAAATTCCTGACAACTATACCTTTCCATTTGGTACGCAAATCCTAAAGCCCACTACTAAATCTAAAATATTGGGCCTCACGATTGATTATCAATTATCTTGGCATGATCAGGTGGAGTCCCTACTGCCTCGATTGGCTAAATCTCTTTACGCCATTAAAACTGTGAAACAACAGTGTGATGAAGCATATACAAAAATGGTATATTTTGGATATTTCGAATCAATTCTACGGTATGGCATAATTTTTTGGGGAAATCAGCTGGACTTACACAGCGTATTAAAATTACAAAAACGTGTTATCCGAATTATAGGAAACTTAAAATTTAGAGATAGTTGTAGGGAAACATTCAAAAGGCTTGGTATAATGACAGTAATAAACTTGTATTTGTATGAAACAATCCTGGCAATTTTCAGAATCAAAAACACTTTCACCTTTAACGTTGATGCTCATAACTACAATACTAGATATCCTTATTATCTTCGCGTAGAGCAACCAAGACATAGGTTGTATTACAATTGCTTTCTTTACAACGGTGTAAAATTTTATAATAATTTACCATCTGAGATACAAGCTGTCCAATCTGAAGGCCTTTTTAGAAGTAAAATTAAAAACTATTTTTTAAGTACCGTGTTCTATAGTATTGACGAATTTATGGCTGTTAACTCATAGGATCTCTCTTAATTATGACTGTGATGTGACTGTGATATTACTGTATCGTAATGTATTATATTGTATTTTGTGATAATTTACTGGCGCCTGTTTATATTGTTATATGTTTTTTATATTGTCTATATTATTTGTTTTGTGTATATTACACGCCGCTGGCAGTCAATAAACGATTACTTACTTAGAAGGGTTTTGCGTCAATAAATTCTTATAAAAATCGATAATAAAAACTTTTTGAAAGTCGTTGTATAATAAAATTTCTAAAGGAATACAAATTAATCTTTTTTATTATTTTTCACTTATAAATCTTTGATGTTTTCAGTTCAAAAAATTTTAAGTTTGAAATTAAGTTAAATTTTGAGAAAACTTCAAAAATTGAAAAATTCATATTTTACGGAACTTAAAGAAAGAAAAACGAAATCTTTAATAATTTCAGACAAGCACAAATTATTGCCGTAAAACGTTTTTTTTTTGAAAAATAAAAAATAAAAATTTTTCCCATTTGAAGCTGACTTTTTGGCGATCACTGAACGCCTTGTATAGTTGAAAATCGATGGTGCAGAATACGAATCTGCACAGCTTTTGTTAATAACGTTTTTTGGTAAAATATGTATAAATAGCTGTTTTTGTACTTCTTCGGTACACTAACAGCCTGTATTTTTACCGAAAATTAAGTCTTAAATGAAAATATCGAAATATTGCAGATCGATGGACGATTAAGACAAACTCTTATTACAGCAAAAAAATTTATTTATGTTCGGAGTGGGCCACCGATTTGATTTAACGGTGAATTGTTTTGTTCGAGTCGTACATTTCGGGTCATTCATCAATGTTCTTGAAATCGCTTAAATAAAAAAATACGCAGCAGACAACTACTTCGTGTTTGGGACCGGAAAAACCGTAACAATTAATCACAACTAGTTCTACATATCGGACTGGAATTTTATTTGTTCACTGGTTACCTTCGACAGTACAATATTGTTGGCGTTAAATCGTGGTCTCGAATTCTCATAAATAAACTAAAATCAACTCTACGTTTTGCCACACATACAATTTTACGTATCAAGAGCAATTATCGGAATTCACTCAATCCAAATTGCATATAACGTTAATTTATTTAAACTACAAGTACAGGAACTGAAAAGTTACAATAACAGCTGGAACTGCCTCACTTCTTCTCGAATACAAAGACAATTTCTCTTCATCACCTTACGAAATGTTTGCATGCTGAAATTGCCGTTTTGATGTTTATCTTCATCTCGTCTATGGTATGCGGGTTGCTTAGATAAACTAATCCTTTCAAGTCAACAGAAGAAACTGGTGAAGACCGTCGACGGCTAATCAAGATAGACTGGTAATGCCACTGCAAACTAGGACGACTTGTTTGAAAGCATCATCAACAGATCTTGCGGCGGGAAGGAAAGGTGGGGTATTGTTTACTCATCCCTAATGTTCATTAATTGCAGGTAAAAATCGAATATTACAAAAAATATACTTGTTAATTGAAATAATAATAGATTATTCATTACGAAATAGAATTATTAATATAATTAATTAGTTAATTATATTGTATAAGCAAATAATAAATATGTGCCAACAAAAATCCTCAATTAAGATGTATTGCTAAGGAATGCCTGTCTAGACGTTACCTGCTTACGGCTCGTCGGAACCTAACGGTCAACCCTCGCCACGGGTGAATGACTTTTATGGAACTTGTTCCGTACTGAAATTAATTTTAATATTATCTAATTATGCCCCAATCGTCAGATGTAATCCGCCGTTACGTTGGTTCTTTGTTTGGTGGGCAGTGTTTTTAAAGTATTTGTTATCTGCCTGAACGAGACAGACTCCAACTCGCAGTTCAACTCGATATCTTCGGCCACTTGGTCCGCTCGTCTGCAATTTTGACACGGCAACGTATGTGAAAATTTAGAAAAACAATTGAAAACGTCAAATGGATTTGTTTATGGTGTCTGCCTGGCGCCATTTCTTCGAGTATCACAGGTTTCGAGAGCACAGATAAATAAAATACTTCAAATGACGCGTAATGGATATGGCTTTTCCGTTAGCGTACAAGCATCTGCGATTTGTGCGTGTCCAAATTTGTTCGGTTCGGACAGATTTACGGTTTTGTGTGTGTGGTCTACGATTAACCGAAGGGACGCACGTTACTTGGTTGCTTATCGCTTGAAAAAAAATTTACACAGGACACGGACCGGTGTTTGTTATTGAAATAACGAATGCAACAAATTTGCTTTTATTTGAAAACAAATTTTGAGACCGCTTCAACGCCTATGAGTTCTGTTGTGTTACACGACAGCCGCCGAAAATTTTCGACTGCAATTTGAACAGAGCTATAAATTGCAATATCAAATTACGACCCCATCTACCATTTCTTAAAAATAATGTACCATACCAATTATGCGGCGTCGTGACATGACAAATGACACACCAATTTTTTGTTTATGTAATAGGTTTTCGTGAAAAGTATGAAAATTTTCGTGGCTCTAGATCCTACTGTTTTGACTATTCACGTAGCCGCTTAAATAGAATCATGTGGTATCAATATCAAAGGTATTTGGATTGCGTGAGTTCTGAATCACTCTTATTACAAAGCCTCTTTCTTCGTTTTTAAAATAAAATATCGCCTAAAATATTGAAAGTGATTGCTATTAATTTTGTATATATATATACCGTGGGATATATGAAAAATGATTCGCTATTCAGCGTCGAATATATTGGGTAAGAATCATATATCATCTGATATATTTACGTTTCTGTTAAATTAATGGCCACAAGTCCGCTAACATAAATTTAGCTCCTCCTGTTGCCGTTCATTTTTCGTTCTACCTCGGCTAAGCAACGTAAATAGCGGCAAAAATAAATATTTTATTACGTTATGTGGCACGTGGGAAAAGTTTAGAAAGTTGAAAAGAGCTTTCGAGCTTTTTCCCGAGTTTATGATGTAAAATGAGAGATCGATTTAATGCTCGATGAGGATATCCATCATTCGATATGCTAACATCAAAGCTGTTTATTATGCGTATTCTTTTTACCGTGAACGGATAGGCAGTTTGTTTGGGATGGGATTCGGCTTCTAATATCTTTGCATTATTATGACATGAAATATTAAAATATCAAAGAATAATATTTTCAGCATTACATATTTTCTTTCTTATATATTCTTTTGTATCTGTACTGAATTTTTACAAGTAATTCAATATTCGTAATATTTGTTCTGTAGCTGGCGGAATAATAATAATGAATTATCAGATTTAAGACAAAAATATAGGAACAAGATGAATTTCAGTTTGATAGAAGAAGCTGCTCTTAACCCCGTTACATATTTTCTATCAATTAATTTTGTATAATACTTACTAAATTTAATACGAGGTCGTTTTTTAAAGTTACCTACTAAGCTATGGAGAGCGTTTCTTGAGTTATTTGATTCAATCCAAAAAAATCTTTTGTTTGCGCTTCAGGAAACGATCCGACAGCGATTTTCAACTCATTATCTAAGAAAAATTTTCAGCCCCTGAGGATCTTTCTTCAGATGTTTGAATAAAAAGAAGTGACAGGGCACTAAGTTAGGGCTATAGTATGGTGTTGTAACTCGGTAAACCCACAGCTTTCGATAATGCTTCAACGGTACTGGTTTCCTCAGTTTTTACGAGAACCTGTCTTCCTGGTTTGGGGTCATCATGAATGACTCGCGACCCCATCGAAACTGCAGAACCATGCAGCACCACACTCAGTAATTGTTTAGAGCTAGACATTCTTTCTGAAAGTGACTACCCAATTGAACTGTAAGAAAATCAAAATCAAGAAAATATTGTTTAACGGATCATGCTATATGAGTAGAATGTCAAAGGCCTTATTATAATTGAATAAGACGAGTATAGAAATTTTTTTATCATATTCAATCATCTATAATTGTTAGCAAGGTTGACTTGTTTTTGATAATATTGAGAAGATATTTTGAAAATTGACATAATATTAATTACAAAGCGTTATGCTTCAAGAGAGTATGTAGGTCAGCGCAGTTAGCAATCATTCACCGAGAAATAATTAACAGGGTCGTGCGATATCGATTCAAAATTTTCCACATATAAGTTCTCATTTTCCACGCTTGCTTTTACAAGTATAGTCCCGATGGGGACGCGCGATTGAAAACCCGAGAAGACTTTTTTATAAGAAATAATAATAAGCGTGATATATAGGGAGAAAAAAAAACAGAGAGAATGCCAATCAAAGCGATCGCCGTCAATTCCAGCTTTCTACATAAAAGCGTCTAGTACAAAGAGATCCCTGCTTTCGACTTTCGCCAGTTTCAGGCCCTCAAAAAGTTAAAATGCGTGTTACTCTCTACATATTGCTGTGTTCTTAGGGTCCTTGGAATTTGTTTGTTTTTTACATATTGCTGTGTAATTATCAGGGTATTTTGTTATTAATTCTCTTTCTTCTACTTATTTATCTCTGTCCTCCTTTGATAAGTCGATTTTCCTCATGATGTCGGCAGTAGATCTTATAGAACTTTTTCTTTGTGTGTGTGTGTGTGTGTGTAATGAAAACTGTCGTCGTAAGAAGCAGTTTATTATCACTTAAATCAATATAATTAATTTCACAAACGAATAATTATTAGTACGAAGCCCAGTCAGTTTAAGAATTTAAGTTAGGTCAGTTTTTCGCAAAACTGCCTATATGAACCAAGATAAAAATTAATCGGTCGATTCTACTCATATCAGTATGGACCGTAACATTTGTAAAATTGTAACTCAATTATTAAAATATGTTAAAATATAAAATAAAATAATATAATAATAATAATAAATAAATAAAAAATAATAAAATAATATAATAATAATAATAAATAAATAAAAAATAATAAAATAATATAATAATAATAATAAAATAAAATATGTTAAAATATATAAAATTTTGTAGTTTTCTGAAAAATATGATTTCTCCTAGGATTACTCGTAAGTCTCTACGTTACTATCTTAGAGACTTTCAAGCGATCGTATCATATTGAGAACTTCAGAATTCCATTTAATAATAGTAATAATAATAATGTCCTGCAACAAGTCTTCTCATTTTGTTAGTTGTCGAGGTATAAATTTTTAAAAGGTTACAATTAGTTATTATTTTATATTTGCAGTACATATTACATAGTTACTTGTTATATAGGTGTAACCAGTCACAAAAAGATTAGTCTCTTTCTATTTCTCGTCCGAGTTATTGTTCGAAAATTCATAATACTCTTGCGTTGTAACAATTATAATTTACACTGCCGAAAAAACGACTTTCGTGTGAAAATTAATGCAAGACTTTAATATAGATAATTTGCACGCGCACTGTGTGAAAAAATTAACACAATTGGCAGCGAACTTTTACATATACTTACGTGTGTAAATATTCACACAGATTAAGTATGAACTTTTCGCACAGGTTAAATGGTATTGCAATTACATTATATTCTTTTCAGTTGAAAATTTGTATAACAATTACTTAATAACTTTGCTCGGACAGCTTAAAATCCGCACATTTTCTCAATGTTTTGCTATCGATTGATTGCTTCTCTTGAAGATGTTAACCGCGTAACATTGAGAAAGTACATGTACGAATTTTAAACGGTCCTTGATCAGGGACTTGCAAAACTACGATCGCAGTCACAGTTTAGATTCACAGATACTTCAAAATAGCAGTGATTGAATAACAGATATGTGAAAAATCACGCATCAATATTATAGTCATAGTTAAAAATCACCTATTCAATGTAGCAGTAACAGCTACTTTGAAATATCCGTGTATCTAAACTGTGACTGCGATTGCAGTTTTGCATATCTCTATACCTGATATTACTAAAAAAATTTTATACAATTTTTCATGGAACAAGAATCTAGTATAATTATTATATGCTTGTTTAACGCCTGAACGGTCCAAGTGGTAAGGGCCTTACAATCGCATGGTCGTCGGTTCGAACCGCGCTCGGGGGTAGTCGGTATCGACTTCAGACATCCTTCAGTGTTGGGGATAAAATTCGACACTGCTTCCCCTTAAACGGCGAGTAGGTTGGAAGTAGCAAAGCCATGGGACACTTTACACATACTCAAATACACTCCCGCTCCTGAGGTCCTGACAAGTCTTTGACTTAGGACCCCGTTGGGCAACTACCAAAGATAAAAAAAAATTGTGTATACTTAAATTATGTGAAACAAATTATTATATCAAGCGTATTGCATATAATTTGCAATTTACACTTTATACAATTAAACATGTCTTACCACAGATGTCGTATGTTTGAACACACCTGCATAAAACTATGAATATTAGGGACAAATTTCAGCAACTAGTACACAGACTTTCTGGTAATTTGTATCACCTTAATATTGTTTTCGTCATATTACAACTACATTCTGCATTTATGATTTATTGAAATAAATGAGTAATTTACCGATAATATATTTTAATAATAATATTAATAATATATTTAATAATAATATTAATAATAATATTTAATAATAATATATTTAATTATATTATAATGTATTTTAGAAGTCGAGTAAAATAAATTTGAAAAATAAGAGGTCGCCTTTAATAAATCTGTTTGAAAACTTTTATTGTCAAACATCGATGTATTTATCACAACTGATAACTTCTTTTGCTTTTTAATTTCTTTTTCAAGTGAAATAATTTATGTAATTCCTGTTACACTTTACTTTATAATTTAAATTGTTTGTAATGTTTTGAATTACCAGAGATACGGCAAAATGATACTCAGGATGTAAGAACTACACTTAACGTTTACTAATTGCTTTGTATTACATCTTATTGATCCGCGATCGGTATTTACCTGTTCGCGATTACACTTACTCTGCTGTATCGATTACCTTACGCTCAGCTTATATTATATGGGTTAGTTGCAACATGCCAGAGGTGCATTTTTACCACTACACCTTCCCCTTTTAAAATAATGTCTTTTCTCTTGAGATCAAGGATTGAAGACACAAAAGAAATTATTAAAACAGGAGAAAAGGCATTTTATAATTAAACTATGAAATGACAAACAAAACAACGCAAAAATGAGCTAATAAAATGTAATACGTTATTAATTAAATCATCGTAATTATGCTTAACAAAAAAAATGTTCATTCCGCTATGCTAGTAGTAATGATAAATAATTATCATTATTATTATTATTGTAATTCTGCTAAACTATAATTATTGTTACCATGCTAGCCTAACCAATTATAATTTGACATCTAACCTAATCTAATTTAATTTTAATCTAACCTAGTCTAATTTAATTTTTATCTAACCTAATCTAATTTAATTGTCATCCTGGCCAGGGTAGTGACATGATCTTATTAAAACTATTCAACTGAAATATTTAATTAACCTATCCTTATGAACTATGAAATTCTTCCCAAAATTGTCTATTAGCGTGCAATTTGAATCACTTGTTAACTTTACCGTAAAAGGTCCCTTGTAAACTGGATCAAACTTGCTTCGCGTTTCATCTTTCACTAAAACTAAGTCATTCGGATTTACATTTATACTTTTTGATTTTACATCATAATTATTTTTCCTGTTGCATTTAACTCTTTGCAAATACTGATTGGCTCTGGCGAGGGCCGTTTGTAACCGGTATTTAACTTCCTTCGCATAAGAATCAATATTATAGAGTGGTTCTATGTGTGCACTCAAAAAGTCATTTGGTAATGTGGGTTTTTTAGCAAAGACTAATTCGAAAGGACAATATTTATGAACTGTTGATGGTGTCGTGTTGAAACAATACGTAAAATATTTCAACCACTCATCCCAATCGGTATTACACTCCTTCATGTACATTCTAATATATTCATTTAGAACTCTGTGATTACGTTCGACTGTACCAACCGTCTGTGGTCTGTAAGGTGTCGACATCATGTGGTTTATGTCTAGTAGTGAATTTAGTTCCTTAAAGGTTTCGTTAACATACTCCGTGCCCATGTCGGTACGTATTTCTTTCATCGGTCCGTAAATTAAAATAAAGTTTTCAAAAATTGCTCGGGCTATTGTTTTGGCTTCCTTATTTGGAATAGCTACTGTTACAACATATTTAGTTAATTCGCATTCTAAAGTGACTGCGTAGGCATTACCCGATGAGGTTTTAAGAAAAGGACCTATTGTGTCAATAATGACAATATCGAAAGCGTGTTGGGGACTGGGAGTAATATATAATGGTTCCAAGTTTTTTGCCTTGGCTTTGTTGATTTGACACTCATGACACAATTTTAAAAATTTACTGATGTCTTTTTGCACATCCTTCCAGTAATAGTAGGAACGTAATTTGGCTAATAATCTCTTTTGTCCGCAATGTCCTCCTAATATTGGATCTTTATGAAATTTTGTGATTAGAGATTGTTTCCCATTTAAGTCAACGATTTTTCGAATTGATGTAGTAAGCAAAATTTTCAAGGTTTGGAGCGTGTCATTTGCAACTGCTTTAAATTCTGACAGGGGAATATAATTAAATATTTTACTATTAAGCTCGAGCTGTACTTTATTTATCCCTTGATCGCCGGCTGCTTTTTCAAGCCTGGAAATAGCTTGCGCTAGAGCTAGTTTTTCCGTAGCGATACAACTGTCCAATTCTATATTCACACGCGCGCGTTTTTCACCATTCATTTTAATTTGAATTTTAGGATACTGTATATCCATGTTAAAAATCAGTTTTGGCAAATGAAAAGCTTCAAAATTTTCAATTACTTCGTAAACATTTGGAGGATCATTCGGCACTAATTGTTTTGATTTTAATGCCGCATTCTCAGCATTAATCGTCTTCGTCATTGTCCTTGTTTGCACAGCCATAACCTGAGTTTGACAAGCTTGCAATTCTTTTAATGGTTCAATGTCAAGTCGCGACAGAGCGTCTGCCCCGACGTTTTGTTTACCTGTAATATACTCAATGTGGAAATCGAACTCTTCCAAATCTAATCTCATGCGTGTAAGTTTAGAACTAGGGTTTTTCATAGAAAAAAGATAAACGGATGATGATGATCGGATTTTACAATAAATTTCCGCCCGTAGACGTAAGGTCGAAAATGCAAAATCGCCCAATGTATTGCCGCTAATTCTTTCTCAATCGTTGATTTATTGAGTTCACCTTTTGTGAAAGTACGTGACGCATACGCGATTGGTAATTCCTTATCGCCTTGAACTTGACTCAAAATCGCGCCGCATGCATATTTTGATGCATCCGTGGTTATAATGAAAGTTTGATCAAACTGAGGGTATTGTAAAATAGGTGGGGAGATTAATGCATTTTTTAAAGTTTGAAATGAATTTTCGCATTCATCAGTCCAAATAAATTGTGCATTTTTGCGTGTCAACTTGTTTAAACAAAACGAAAATGAAGCGAAATTTGGAATAAATCTCCGATAGTAGTTGCAAAACGCAACAAATCTTTTAACTGCGTCTGCATTATTTGGTTTGGGGGAATTTTTGATTGTATCGAATTTTGATTCGTCCGGTAAAATTCCTTTATCTGTTATAAGATGACCTAAATAAGTTACTTCGTGTCTGAAAAATTGACATTTTTCTGGATTTAGTTTTAAACAATATTTCCTACAAATTTCGAAAACTGATCTCAAGTGATGTTTTTCGGAGCATCCTGTAACGATCAAATCGTCCATGTACATAAATGCTTTTTCTGGAGATAATGCTGCAAAAACGATGTTCATCATCCTTTGAAAACTATTGGGACTGACTGAAAGACCAAATGGTAATCTTTTGAAACGAAATGTTCCTGAATCGACGGTAAAACTTGTAATATTTCGCGAATTTTCTTCTAACGGAATTTGATGAAATCCCGACATTAAATCTAACACTGAAAACCATTTAGCTCTACCTAACTGATCGAGAATATCTTCGATTCTAGGTAGTGGGAAACGATCTGCAATAAGTTTTTTATTGACTTGCCTAAAATCAACAACTAATCGCCATTTTTTCTCACCGTTGAGCGATTTTTTGGGGACAAGTAGGACTGGAGAGTTGTAATCACTAACTGAAGGTTCAATTATATCACTGTCTAACATTTTTGCTACTTGTTTGTTAATTTCCGCTTTTTGGCTTTGAGGAATTCTATAGTTTTTTACGTAGACTGGGTTGTTATCTGTTGTTCTTAGTGTTTGTTGATAAAAATTGTTGTGAGTCAGTTTGTCTGAATTGATGGCAAATATATCTGAAAATTCATGGCATAAACTAATCAGTTCTTTCGACACAAAAGGAGGAAAATTAGAATTAAGTTGTTTCGAAAGTTCACTCTCTCTGTTTTTAATTTCGTTTTCCACTGAATAGACGTGATAATTATCCAAATTTTCGGTTTTTAGTTTCAGATTTTGTACTACTACGTTCCTTAAATTTGTATTAATAAAAGTGACTAACACTCGGGATCCCGAAGCTATTGTTCGTTGCGCCATTACGCCTTCTGCAACCTGCTGATTTGGAATTAGTGAACTCCCATAAGCACTTTTTAAATTAATTTCGCGGGTAACTTCAGACCAAGCTGGGAATACAAAAGAATTTGATTCAGGACCACCTTGCATATGAATTGCTTCTCTTTTCCGTCCCGATTTTATTGTTAACGTCCAATCATCATAGCTGATTGTGCATTTATACTGTGTGAGAAAGTCCCTGCCTAGAATGGCATCTGTTGGTATGGGAAAATCGTCATTAACTATTTGAAACTGCTGTTCTATTTGATCATCATCGAGATTTAGGAAAATATTTGTTGTAGTAGCTAAAGTGGATTCCACAGCTAGGGTCGTAACATCATGAATGATACACTTTTTTGAATATATTGGAAAATTTGGTCTAATTTTGTTTCGTTTAATGAGCGAAATATCAGCTCCACTGTCTACTAAGAAACTACAAGTACCTGCTGTCGCTTCAGTACTTAGAAAGACAAAATTTGAATATGATAATTTAAATTTACTAACATAATTTACTAATTTTGATGATTGTGATCGTGACTGTCCCCCATCCGTGTAGGGTGGGGGCGATCTGAGTTTTCCGTCAGATACGCCCTAACGTTAGCTGAAGAATTCCTGTAATTTTGGTTATTTCTTGAGTTATTGCGATTTTCATAATTACGCCGATTCCTATTATAATTGTTGCCATTATTTGGCCTATAATTGTTGTGATTATTTGGCCTATAATTGCCTTGATTGGCGTTGTTTTAATTATTCCGGTTTCCGTATCTTTGGTTGCCGTAATTGTTACTGTTCGAGAAATTTCCGCGTCTATTGGTAAATGAGTTTTTACGCCAAGAATTTGCATAAAATACATTTGAAGATGAATTTGCTTCAGAATCTACCGTCATGAATTTTGAAATGGCATCTTGTAAATTCTCAAATGTTCCTGCCTCTATTACCAAGCGTGTTTTTTCAGATGTAGCATGTGTGGCCATAGTCCGAACTGCTCGGTTTTTAAAAAAAGTTTCAGCCGTATCAGCTCGTACACCTTCCGATATGTACGCCGTCAATAAACTGGCCGCGAGTTCATTTACTTGATTTGTGAATGAGACCGCATCTTTCCCGTTTTGTTTCAAATTTAAAAGTTTTGCTTCTATTACATGGGATTTTTCCCCTTTACACTTATCTTGGAGAACTCTAGTGACACCATTTAAATCTCTAACGTCATCTGTTACTGCCCATCGAGCCTTACCTGTCAGTCTTGTTTTGACAAAATTTAATGCGTTTTCGTCATGACCCTCACAATTCGATTTCATAAGCGTTAACGTATCGATAAAAGAGGCAAGAGCCGACGCTTCACCGTTAAATGACTTGGGTAACAACTTATCCGCAAGATTGAAAAATTCAATTGCCGTCAAAACCATTTTTTCGGAGTTTTGCTCTCGTTCGTCAGTATCAGAGTCTGAGTCGTTAGTCTGTGTCTGTGTTGCAGATAAATTTTGAGTTAAGTTTATCGGTTCAATTGGAGTACAAAGTACCGCACACTTGATTTCCAAAATGGCAAATGCCCTAACGGTCTTATCCCTTAATTTGTCAAACAACGTGCAAACCCACTCTTTATGCTCGGGAGTAAGCCTTTGCCAATAAGTATTTGCAACGTTTACAAAGTCGTTAAACGTTTTAATTAAATTGTCAGCGATTTCTATTCTAACATTCGCTTGTTTGGGCGGTTGCGCTTTAATAGCTCTCTTCGCTTGACTACTATGATCCGCTTTGATTTGCAAAAATAATTTTTGAATTTCGTCTCATATAACCGACATGAATTTGCAAAATGTATTACAAATATTATTACAAATAAAGGATCTATTTAAAAAATAATAATTGCAACGGTAGAACTAATTTTCGTAACAATACCGCTGACTTCGCAGTGCTCCGGATGATGTTCCCTTTTCTCTGGTGGTCATCGTCCCTTGCGATTTTCGTAACCGCACTCGATTAGGAAATTGCTGAGTTGGTTTTTCGACACTAGCTGTCCAAAACTGCACATTAGCACTAGGCGATGTTGCTCCACTTTCGGGTCACTTCCGCGATACTTGGCACCTTTGCGCAATTCGCACCTCACTAAAACTAACAGGTCACTAAACTTTTGGAGATGAAGCCTACTAAACCGTCGCTGTTGACACAGCCCTTCTGATTGCTTTTTTCCTTATGTGGCGCGTGTACACCTTTATCAGCTTGAAAGCAAAAGACACTACCATAATTCCGAATATAACATAAAACATGATGGTTACATCGGCTGAGAAACGCACTTGGGGTTCTTGGACTATAAAGTTGGAATTTACCACTCCATTCTCTGCCAAATCTTGAGTCGTCGTAGCTTCTTTACTTTTTGTTGCGCCCATCTTCCAATAAAACTAGGGATCTTCACAAGGCACTAATCACATACACTTGGTTTTTAGATTAATGTCACGGTCGCCATGTAATGTTTTGAATTACCAGAGATACGGCAAAATGATACTCAGGATGTAAGAACTACACTTAACGTTTATTAATTGCTTTGTATTACATCTTATTGATCCGCGATCGGTATTTACCTGTTCGCGATTACACTTACTCTGCTGTATCGATTACCTTACGCTCAGCTTATATTATATGGGTTAGTTGCAACATGCCAGAGGTGCATTTTTACCACTACATGTTCAAGAAATTGAACCAAATCTTGTACAAGAAATAGGGCAGTGTAAAACGACTTTAACGTAAGATTCCGCAACTCGTCATCATTATGTACATCATTTATCTATAAAATTGGATGGTATTCTACAGATATCTCAATTAATAACGGAAATAGAAAAAAACTAAACAAGCATTTGATAATCCAAAACAAGCTTCATTCGAAATCATCTGGTAGAAGTCACTTTGTATTATATATCTTGCGATTTGCAAATTCAATTAATATTGTCACGAAGGTGGTCCTTAGGCGTCTCCTTATGTCACGCTAAGGCCTTCGGGGTTGATGGCGTCCGTAGGTTTATCAGAGGGTAGAGCTTTAAGACAATGATTTAAAAAAATGAATACCTCTTTATTAAGTTAATAATTACATTAGTTGAGGGTTGTTTGTCCGATAATTGGGGATGCGGTCCTGGGTCGTTCGCGGTGACTGGGGTTGTTGATTTGTCTAAGACGGGACAGCATGCGTCGTTTTCTTAGCCGGGGGAAGACTGCGAAGCTCGAGGCCGGTCCGTGACTGGAGTGATTGGTCAAGGTCGGTCTCGGTGGCAACGTTCCTTGGCTGGCGTGGAGCACGACACGTCCTTGCTCAGCCTAGGGGTGATTGGGTTGGAACAGCGTGGCCAGGGCAGGCTCCGGTGGCGTCTTCTCTTGGACAGACGAGGGAGGGCGAGGGAGATGGTCCTCGTTCTCTTAGGACGGGGTTCGGCAATGTTGTCGGCGGCAGTGGCAGATGATGTGGTTGCAGCCGCTGATGTTGGGGTTCCCCTCGTTGAGTTGGCACTAGTGCCCACTGAGTCGGTCCTGTGGCTCGACGGCCTTCCCAATTTTGGGCCGCACTTTAAATACACATGCGTTTTGCCTACTCGAGTGTTGCATTTTTTCGTCACCTGCCCTGTGTCTCTTTGCATCATTAGTATACGCGCGTGGCCCCGTTTGTAGCAAATCCGCTGATATTTTATTATGAAATGTGAACCTTACGTTATATCGGTTACCTCCTTATTGTGTTTATATTTCGACACTGTCGCAATTTGCCCTCGATTACACAAATTCGTGTTTAAATACTTTTTATATTTTTTATTCACGAAAACAAAAAACCCCATCGTGGTTCTTAGAAAATCCCCCTCGTGACATTACCCCTCCCTTAAAAATTGCTCGTCCCTCAGCAATGATAACGCTCGTCGCGTGTGCGAAGTCTATTTGTTAGGAAAGGTCGTGGAACAACCTGCTGAGTTCACTAAAGTTTTTCGCGTATGTAGTGTCCTTTGAAAAAGTTTAATATAAATAGTTATGTTGTTATAGCAACGACACAAAATAAGGCTACGAACATGTATGTAGTTTTAGTGAGTCTTATTAGCATTTCATTGTAATACTCTGTTAAATATTAATAAAGTCTGTAATAAGAAGAATAGATTGATTGGTTGGTCTTCGTGGAACATAACATTTGGCGACGAGGATAAAGTACCAAGTAAGAAAAGGGCAAGTAAAAATAGCGAACGACGTCAACGTCAGAAATAATTAAAAAAATTAACCAAAGTCATTGGTCACTGGACAAGATTAATTTGTGGTGAAACTTCATCATTTAATCAAGAAAATGGCTCAAAATCTGCAATGCATCGGTAGTATTGAACCGTTCGACATAAAAGGAGACTTTAAGTAGTATTTGCAACGTTTGGAGCAATTTTTTGTATTGAATAATACTCAAAACAATAAAAAGAGAGCAATGTTCATAACGTTGATGGGGGCACCAACATATAATATTCTCTCCAATTTAGTAACCCCATCAGAACCTACTGATAAAACTTTCGAAGAAATAAAGCAAGTTTTACTTGATTATTTTGTACCGAAGAAAGTTATAATTGCGGAGCGATTCAAATTAAACAAACGAAATCAAGCTGCAGAAGAAAGTGTTACAGATTATGTCATTGTATTAAAAAAACTTGCATCAACATGTGAGTACGGTGCTTTTCTGAATGAAGCTATCAGAGATAAATTTGTCGCAGGATTAAAGTCAGAAGCCATTCAACAGAAATTATTAAAAATGCAAAACTTGACTTTGGAAACGGCGATTCAAACTGCCAAGGCAATGGAGTTAGCTAACATGGAATTAAAAGAAATTCAACCAGACAGTATGAATAAGGTGTCTTATATGAAACTTAATCAAAAACAGAACCTGTCAAAAGGAAATTATCAAGAAAAGTCAAACTTCGAAAGATGTTTTAGATGTGGAAGAGGACATAATGAAAGTTCGTGTCCAGCTGTTGATTGGATTTGCTTCAAATGTCAAAAAAAGGGCATACTTCAAGGGTATGCCGAGGTAAAACAGTGCTAAAGCAAGGTCAACGGATTGGCGGCAGTACCGGAGCTACAGGTCGCAAATTTGTGAAAGCAGTTGAAGACTTTGAAGATCGTGACCAAAATGAAGAGTCATCGAGTGAAGAGAACTCTAGCGCATGGATGGAAGACAGATAATATGTAAATCAAGTTAAGTCCGTCAGATCAACAATTCAAGACTGTATTAACTTGAATTTGAATTGTTGTTCAGGTCAAACAAACGAGGTATCCGTATGTAAGATATGTAAAGTTTCTGGTGCAGTAATGGTAAAAGTAAATATTGAAAATAAGTCAATTGATATGGAGATTGACACAGGGGCTAGTATTTCAATAATGACTGAAAATATGTTTAATTGCCAATTTTCACATTTAAAATTACAAACTTGTTGTTTATCTATAAGTACCCCTAATGGAAAATTACATGTCGTAGGTCAAGTTCATGTTCATGTCAGTTACGAGAGCAATAATTTTAATTTACCATTGGTCGTAGTAAAATCAGAGTATAATATAATGCCTTTATTAGGAAGGTCATGGTTGGATAAATTAATACCCGAATGGAGGACTTTATTCCTCGAAAAGAAAAGTATATCACATCATGTTAATCATACTGTAGTAGAGTTAAAAGAGCAATTATTTAAAGATTTTCCAAAAATCTTTGATGGAAAAACAAATGAGGCTATAAAAAATTTTAGAGCTCAAATTACATTGAAAGACAATGCTGTTTTAAGTGTGATGAAGTCTTACTCTCTTCCTTATGCGTTGAAACAACCGGGTCAGAAAGAAATCGAAAAATTAGTAGATATTGGAATTTTGGAGCCAGTAAAAACTTGTGAAGTTGCTAGTCCTATAGTAGTAGTTAAAAAAAAGACAGGTGTATTACGCTTGTGTGTAGATTTAAAAAAAAACTATAAATAAAGTAATTAAACCTGAACAATATCCACTTCCGTTGATAGATGAGATTTTTCAAATTGTTAGTGGAAGTAAAATATTTGCTGTAATAGATTTGTCTAATGCTTTTAACCAAATGATGGTAGCAGACCAATGCAAACATTTACTAACTATCAATACTCATATTGGCATGTTTCAATTTAAT
The DNA here is from genome assembly GCA_958336345.1 of Dorcus parallelipipedus. NCBI lineage: Eukaryota > Metazoa > Arthropoda > Insecta > Coleoptera > Lucanidae > Dorcus > Dorcus parallelipipedus. The sequence continues at coordinate 14,487,353 of OY284479.1, forward strand.
CGTCTTCCTTTTGGCATAACATCTGCTCCAGCTATTTTTCAAGGTATGATGGATCAAATATTGAAAGGTTTAACTAAAGTAGCCGCATACATAGATGATGTCATAATAGCCGGAGAAAACGAAAAAGATTTAGATTGTAACATTAGAGAAGTATTAAAACGTTTACAGTATTATAATGTAAAAATAAATAAAGAAAAAAGTAAATTCTTTCTGAGTGAGGTCGAGTTTTTAGGGTACAAACTAAATGCTGAAGGAATTCATCCTTTAGAATCAAAAGTAAAAGCCATCAAGGAAGCACCAATACCTAAAAATGTAACTCAACTAAAAGCATTTTTAGGACTTTTAAACTTCTATGGTAAATTTATGAAAAATTTATCTAGTATTGCGAAACCATTGTATCAATTACTTGAAAAGAATACATCTTTTCATTGGACAAAGAAACATTTTAATTCTTTTATTGAATGCAAAAATCAACTTAGTAGTGATTCTGTTTTAACATTATATAATCCGAAGAACGACATTATATTAACAACTGATGCTTCAGCATATGGAGTTGGCGCTGTGCTTAGTCAAGTTGATAATGGAATAGAAAGACCAGTCATGTTTGCTTCGTCTACTCTAAATAAAGCTGAACAGAATTATGCTCAAATTCAAAAAGAAGCTTTAGCTATAATTCTTGGTGTAAAAAAAATTTCATAAGTTTCTTTATGGCAGAAAATTTTCTATAAGAACCGATCATAAGCCTTTAAAAACAATTTTTGGTAATAATAAAGCAATACCTACATTAACTCATGCACGTATACAGCGTTGGGCATTAATTTTATCGGCTTATGATTATGATATAATGTACAAGAAAGGAAATGAAATATATAATGCGGATGCTCTCTCACGATTACCTTTAAAGGATTCTACAGAAGACGAAATATTAAGTTTTAATACGGAAGATTATTTACCAATTTTACCTCAAGAAGTAGCTAAAGAAACACATAAAGATCCTATTTTAAGTAAAATCTTTGAAATGGTAAAATTTGGATTTCCAACAAGTTGCGAAGAAATAATATTTAAACCCTATTTTAAAAGACGTTTAGAATTAAGTATCGAGTCTAATTGTTTAACTTGGGGAAACAGGTTAATAGTTCCAAAAAGTTTGAAAGCAAGAATTTTAGAAATGTTACACATCAATCATCCAGGGATAGTTAGAATAAAATCTTTAGCGAGAGCGGAATTTTGGTGGCCTAAGATGGATAAAGACTTAGAAGAAACTGTAAAAAATTGTAAGTCTTGTCAACATTTTGGTAATAGAAATCCCAATTTTTCATTACACGCTTGGCCGAAATTTGAAAGAAATTGGAACCGAATTCACATAGATTTTTTTAAATTGGCTAACGTTGAGTTCCTACTTTTAATTGATAGCACTACTAAATGGATTGATGTGTATTCCATGAAGAAAATGACAGGAGAACAAACTATTACTAAACTAAGACAATCTTTTGCCATATTCGGTTTACCGCAGTATTTGGTTGCTGATAATGGACCACCATTTGATAGTACAGCCTTGCAAACATTCTGTATAAGTAATGGCATTACTCTTATTAATACACCGCCTTATCATCCTGAATCGAATGGTTTAGCTGAACGAGGAGTACGAACCATAAAAGATGCTGTAAGAAAATCACTTCATGAAGATCTTATTAACAAAAAGCACAGGTCGTTCAAGGAGGACTTGGCATGATCCAGAGGGTCTGCTCCTTGATGATGCCGGTGATCGCTGTTTGTTCTTCGTTTCGCAGGAGGGTTTTAACCTATCTCCTCGTGTTTTTTCTCCTTTTTTCCTATCTAATAACATATTTATCATAAAAATAATAATTAACATAATCATACCGATGGCAAATATATTCGTAGCGACATACACTGTTACTTCGTGTATTTCTTGGAAACAGTGGACTGGCGTCATTGTGAGCGCTACTGCGGGGTTCTTCGGAATAGCCAGAGGATATATGGGTTGCGTCCACGAGGTTGGCTTCATTATGAAAGATTTCAATGTTGTCCATACGGCGGGAAGGATGTGCACATTCTCGAATTCTTCCTCTCGACCTGGGCAAGGGAATCTTGTCGAAATAATGATTTCTCCATCTGTGGACAAACTACATTGGCAAGGTAATAAAATTTTTAATGCACCCTTTGTAATTTCATGTTCGGATACAAGTTTTTTCGATTCGTGTGGGCATTTTATGTAGGTTTCATTTTTTGGATGTGTAATTACGAATTGGTTGCTGGTGATCTGTGTGACAATCATTGTATTTCCTTTGTGACACTGCATCGGGCAGAATTTGCTGCTTTCTATGACGGTTGCACCTTTGAATAGCATGTTCGTACATTGTGGTCCTTGTAGTGGGTCTGTTGACACTCGAGGTAAGAAGCACAGCTTGTTGTGGAACGGTTGGCATTGGTGTAGATCCGGTCCGGTTATTGATTGCAGTATTTCTTCTTTTGTTCCGCGTTTTCCTACTGCTAAAAATAAACTGTTATGGTTTACAATGCAAGTTTCTTCTATCCATGCGAAAGGTGTTGATATTAGCTGATATAATTTCCAATTTAAAAGTTTTCTGCGGATCGGAATTCGAAGTGTGATCGTGATCTTGTTGTTACCTATGCTGCAGTCGGTGATCGGGAGCTGGTAATATCGATTGATCTTCTCTGTTGGTATAACTAATTGTTGATCCTCTCGTGCCAATTTTGCGTGTAGTCGTTTTATTTCTGCCCTTAGTACCTGTGTAGTAACAATTATTCCTGGTAATTGATGATTTTTGCATGAGGAAAGGATATCTGAATGCTTCGAGCTACCTAACATATACAAACGTTTCATGTTCATGAACGTTTGGTAGCCGGCTTGATGTATTGTATTAGATAACTCGGTGTTGAGTTTTATGATGCTCCTGTCTGTGTCTTCGATTTCCTTAATCCTTGTTTCGATTGTTTTCGTGGAGTCGCTCACCTGTTCCTGGTAGTTCTGGAATGCTACTGAGTTAGTTCCAAAATCTTGTAGTTCTGCTTGTAGTCCGGATGTTAATTTCTCTATGGTCTTCCGTATGTCATCGTCTTCTGCTACTAGATCAACTAACTGGTGTTGTGTGGCAACACCAATTGAAAGCGTCCCCGATGAAATGAAGGAAACGTTTCGTAATGTTTTCCGTCATTAACTCTATATCTGAAAACTCAATTCAATTTCTTTCTTACTCCATTCCTCTTGGAGAGCCTTGATTTCTGTATCTAGTATGATATTTTGATTTCTATTATCTAATTTACCCTTAATGCATAGAATAGTTGTTTGTCCCTTCCTCTCTGTGGTGCTACGGTTGGGCATGTCGCGATCCTTTTTAGTTTGGGTTTCTTCTTGGTGATTAGAGGTCGATGGTGATTATTTTCCTGATAATAATAATTTTTTTGGAAATTGTGCTCATACCTAGGCTGGTCACGTCTTCTCTCGTATGTGTTCACTCTTTGTGTGCAGCTTCTTGGAAAATGTCCAGGCTTCTGACAATTGTATCATATTGGGCGGACATCCGCTGTTCGTGCTCTCGGGAAGAATCTGTCAGTTTTCGCTGTTGTTAGGAGATTTGTTTCTTGTATGTTATGGTCCTCTAAATAACTGATTCTCAGTACTACATCTGTAAGTTCATCTGCAGACATAACCGCTTTACTAATAAGATAATAACTTTGTCTGTGTAGCCCTGTTTCGAGAAGTTCTTGAAAAGCGGAATCTGTAATGTCTGGTGTCACTTCGTTTGCCAGTGCCAACAAGTCTTAATAATATGTTTTGATATCTTCGTTGTATCCTTGTCTTCTTGTATTCAATTTTATTGATAACTTCCGTGTTGACTGTTCTCCACCGAATTCTTGCGCGATGTCTTCTTTTAGTTGTTCCCATGTTTTTGTTGAATTTGTCGTGTTTCCGGTGTATTTGACATACCATACTTGGGCTGCTCCTTCTAAAAATGAGGGTAAACAATAAATTTTGTGGGAATTATCCCATCCATTTGCTATAGCAGTTCGCTCGTATGTATATAAGAAATTTATTATGTTGTGACGACCCGGATTGAAAATTTGGGGTGATATGAACTTAGGGGTTGCCGGTGTCCTATCTGATGTGAGTGCCTGTGAAATTGTTGTTTTGGACATTTTCTTGCTTATCTGCTCTGTATCTAATTTATTCTGGCCCTTATTATCTCCTGTTGTTTCCTGGACAACTTCCGTCGTGGTAAGAATTCCTAAAATTTGTCTGTTACCTCGTAAATTTCCAGTTGTAGTTTTTCCTAGTTCCGTCGGTGTGTTAATGTCCTCTTCTGTTTTCTTTCTTGGTGTGTGGTGATCTTGATAATATTTCTTTTGGAGTAAAGACTTCTTTTTCTTAGTATCCGTATTCTGTGCTGCGATGAGGGGGGTGAAACGGTGATTCCTTCGCTGAATTCGCTCTTGTCTTGTATGGACCTGGCATTCCCTTAATTTGGGTCTTGTAGCGCCTCCACCATGTCACGAATGTGGTCCTTAAGCGTCTCCTTACGCTAAGGCCTTCGGGGTTGATTGGGGTGCGTAGGTTTATCAGAGGGTAGAGTTTTAGACAACGATTAAAAAAAAAATTAATATTTCTTTATTAAGTTAATAATTAAATTAGTTGAGGGTTGTTTGTCCGATAATTGGGGATGCGGTCCTGGGTCGTTCGCGGCGACAGGGGTTGTTGATTTGTCTAAGACGGGACAGCGTGCGTCGTTTTCTTAGCCGGGGGAAGACTGCGAAGCTCGAGGCCGGTCCGTGACTGAAGTGATTGGTCAAGGTCGGTCTCGGTGGCAACGTTCCTTGGCTGGAGTGGAGCACGACACGTCCTTGCTCAGCCCAAGGGTGATTGGGTTGGAACAGCGTGGCCAGGGCAGGCTCCGGTGGCGTCTTCTCTTGGACAGACGAGGGAGGGCGAGGGAGATGGTCCTCGTTCTCTTAGGACGGGGTTCGGCAATGTTGTCGGCGGCAGTGGCAGATGATGTGGTTGCAGCCGCTGATGTTGGGGTTCCCCTCGTTGAGTTGGCACTAGTGCCCACTGAGTCGGTCCTGTGGCTCGACGGCCTTCCCAATTTTGGGCCGCACTTTAAATACACATGCGTTTTGCGTACTCGAGTGTTGCATTTTTTCGTCACCTGCCCTGTGTCTCTTTGCATCATTAGTATACGCGCGTGGCCCCGTTTGTAGCAAATCCGCTGATGTTTTATTATGAAATGTGAACCTTATGTTATATCGGTTACCTTCTTATTGTGTTTATATTTCGACATGGTCGCAATTTGCCCTCGATTACACAAGTTCGTGTTTAAATACTTTTTATATTTTTTATTCGCGGAAACAAAAAACCCCATATGGGTTTTTATAAAATCCCCCTCGTGACAATATTGATTAATAAATATTTAGTGAGTTATGAGTATAACTGAACTGTTACTTTGCGTAAACATTTTAAATTAAAATGTGATATAGGCGATTACCAAAGCAAGGATTGAGGTATATTTTTAAATCAAGAGCAGGGATCCGAATTCAGACCACTTACTGGCCATGCCCTTCTAATTTGACTGTACTCAGCTGCCCTACCTTGTATAATAAGCAGGGCAATAGGCGATCGTATTTTTTTTATTTCCATACCCTAGGGTTTTTTAGAAACTGCTAGTCAGAATTTTTCGATTTTCGTATACGTTGAATTTTAATGCGTAACGAGTCCTTTGCATACCTTCCCCACTCTTCGTTCTATTTCACGTGTATCGATGATATGTACAATCTGAATAGCAATTTTTCGTATTTTGTACGCAAGCAGTGGACTGAATTCGTCTCCCTGGTCATTATTTTTAGTCAGGCGTACATGTTGTGGACTGGTGACTCTTGGACATAAATCCGTGCTTTAGTGATAACCAGGGAAATAATTCAGCCCACTTAGTGTTTGCGCTGTTTACGAAGAATCTCGTACTATTTACTCCTCTACACTTGCTTGCTAACTCTTCCAAGAGGTAAGTTGGGTGTCCAGATAACGAAAGCGTTTAAAACAAAGTTTTTATAATCTTTTATTGTGGAGAGAATTGAAATAATATCAATTCTCTCACGTTTGCACATTTGCATAAATTGCGTGAGCGTGAAAACGTAACTTAAGGGACTCATGTTTACATTTTACTTTAACGCTTAAATTAAATTAAACTAGAGTAAAATAGAGATCAAATTGAAATTTTAGAAAACATAAAATGAAAACTAACTTGAATTAAAATAATCAACTCAAAAAATTAAAAGAAAATGCTCAATTATTGCAATTCAAAATTAAATTAAAAACAATTGCACAACAACTGCACTATTGTGCGCAGGACAACCATCATGCTGTACCCAAATTTCATGGTCTATGCCAAGATCTGTTAAAGTGGATCCTGCTGAATTTTGCAGCAATTGGAGGTACTTATTACCGGTGAGGGATATTTCGGACCAATGATTCCTAAAATTCCTGCTCATACGTTAATTTGACGGGTGTTGACTTCCGTTAGGGACAGTTAATGTTAATTTTGAGTATGTAGGTACTCCGATACAGAACATTTTGGGATTCCATGTGTAGCTTATCACTAAAGAATATTCGCTGTAAAAGATTTCAAACATTATTGCATATTTCCTAGGTAGTTTCAGAAAACATAATTTTTTGAAATTTGTCCTCTTCAAAGATTTCTCGTTGTTTGTGGTATTTAAACGATTTTCGTACCTGTCTCTTTAGTACACGAGAAGCTGTAGTACGATGAATTCCCAAATTCTGACTAATGTGTCTTAGGCCCGGTCTTTTCATCTCCAATTAACTTTATCTGGCGATTAATTCCCATAGTAACGATTGTGATCACAATTGTTACTGGGAATAAACCGTCAGATAAAGTTAACTGGACATGAAAAGAGCAGGCCTTAAACTTAAATTTTAATTTCATTGACCATTGCTAATACATTAAAGTGATTTTCATTTTCTATTTCAACGATATTTTTTTACATTACGCTTCCTGTTGTTTCAAGATGTTTAATAAACCTACTAATGGTATCCACCTAAAGTATTTTTGGCTTCGTATAAATTCAGGAATAATAGGATTTTGAAAGCAATATTTTTTCGTCAGTAGTATAATACTTTATTATAATTACGAAACGGAAAAAGTAATCGAACTTTTCTAAGTGTAAAAATTTCAAATTTTTGAAGTTGTTATTTTCAACAATTAAATAAATATTTATCAGCTAACTTAGTAAATTAGTGCATTTTTCAGAAGATTGCCATTTTTAAAGAAAATGGCTGCGAAATTTAAAGTTTTAAATAATGCATTAAGTGCATTTTTGAACAATTCTGAACAATATTTTCCTTTACCGTTTTGCTCTAAAATTTAGGAGAAAGCCAATATTTGCAAATATTTAAATTTACATGCTACTTCCCTATGTCTGAAAAACGAATCAACACAGTGTATAACATAAACGTATGATAATAGTTATTTATATATCAAGGGCATAATTAGGAGATTATATAAATGCTCTAGGGCTATTGTCTACAAACATACCCGTGCTACATACAACGGTTTATTTTATTTTGGCCAAAATTTATGGAAGGATCGTATGCGAGTGATGCGCACATTGCTTACATAAAATAATTAAGTAAATTGTTTGCGTTTCTATGGGTTTGTTTACTTTAAAGCCCTTGGGCAATAAAGGCCAAATTATGCCCGCAATTGAGTGCAAATAAACAAAATTATGGTTCCAAAATAATTGTTTTTTCTTTTCACCCACTTTTACCCCAAGCTCAGAGCTTGTCGGGGAGGGGTGGCGGCTGCGACCGACTTAGATGTTAATTTAATAAAACCATTAATTGTATTCGGCAAATGTTAAGAGATAATTCTATTTACAATTCTTCCGCTCGATCTTTGCAGTTACGTTAGAAAATTATCGACTCAAAATGACAAATTCATAAATTCTATCATTGTTTTAACATACGTATTAGATAAGGATAAAAGAATATGTTGATTTCGTTTCTCGAACTGAGAAAGTGTGACGTAACTGCAAAGATCGAGCGGAAGAACTGTAGATATAAATATGTATGTTAATTTCTTCTGCGAAAAAAAAATACATTTAAAATTTTCCTCAAAGATTTTTCGATTTATCCCCGTTTGTACAATTCGAGTTTAACGTTAAAACAAAGCTTAAAACTCTTTACAATAACATAGACCCAGTATTTCATTCGGAGTTTAACTTTAAGCTTCTTTTATTTCTACGGAAACAATTGTCTTTACAATTATTACTATGGGAATAAAACGAAGCTTTAAGTTAAACTCTGAATGAAATACTGGGCCATAGTTGTAATGGACGTTGCTATGGGTTTAAGCTTCGCTTAAAGTTAATCTCGGATTGTACAAATGGGCCTTAAAGAACTGAATCCCGGTTTACTATTATCTTCTAACCAAATCACAGATAAAAGAACTTTACCAGTGACCAAATATAACTCGCTGCGGAACTTAGTTAGCTGTGAGATATTATTGTTAATTTTGATCGAATTAAATGAACTATTTTTAAATTAAATTGCGAGCACTCCACAGAAATAAAACATGCGCAAACAGTACTTGAACAAAATGGAATGAAAATTGATCTAAAAAATATTATTAAAATATTTCTACAATTACAAAACTGAAAAATAGTAGTTTACCTTTGCAAAATAGCTTAAAATTAATCCCATTCGTAATTTAGCTTTAAAAAAACTTAATGCAGTCATGGAAAAATCCAGATTTAGACACTTTGAAAGCAATTTTCCGAAATTATGATACGGCCGTTGGTTATAGCGAAGATTTCAAAGTTTTTAATCCCACGAAATGGACAAATTCCATTATGCTTCAATGATTTCCTGCGACATTGAGAGAAGTTTCTCTCAACTTAAATCTACAGGGTGACTGTTAATTATACCGACAAAATGAAACCACGATAAGAAGCGATGTTCGAGAGTACGGGAAAAATGCTAAAACAATTCTTTTTATAATTAATCAAAAATTAGCCCCAAAACGCCCCTGGTTAAAGAGTCAAGGAGCAGATGAACGAAATAAATGCTGTCGCAAAAGTTTTTTTTAATCGTTTTATGATACTGCAGCGTGGCTTCGTTAACTTGATCTTTAAGTGGAATTTCACAACTCCGTTTTTAGGTCAACGCTCGACCTGAATACAAACTCGAAAATATTTACTTGACAAATAATGTATGCAGCAAATTACCTGAAATAGATTATTCCACGTAAAGAATAACAACACTTTGAACACCTGAATTATATCACTGCCAAGGTGATACTATAAAATAAGAATGCTGACAAGAAGAAGATAACGCCGGAGAATCTTCCAACGCAGCGCAGTTCCCAGAATCAAGCGCACACTGCATACCAGTTCTTTGTAGAGCATAGTTGCTATTAGTAATTTCATGTAATTTTCATTATTTCAAGTTTTATACAAAATAAATAATTTTTAAAAAACGGAACTCTGACTCAGCAAAACATATTTGACACAGCCAGTAGGATAATTTCGGGAATCGTACGAATCGATCGAACGATTTTTTCGTATCAACGAATGTACCGATATCCGAACTTCAGTCAGTGGTAGACGTTTCGCAAGTGTGTTACGGCGAGGCTCCTCGAACATAAGGAAACCAGTGCAGACCCGTGAACCTTCGGACGACTACATTCAAGGGATTTGGTACAAAATAGACCACTTCCACGAGGAAATCTTCTAAAGAAGCTCTTCATAGTTAAGGAAATACTCAAAGTCACAGTTCTGTTAATGTGAGTACAATTTATTAATGTCAATCGAAACTTTAACCGATATTTTTGATAATTTAAACATAAATACGCCTTCAACTGTTGTTCAAACTCCCGAATTAATTAATCCTATACAATTAAATATGGCTCAATTTAAGCATGAATATTTGAATTGTGTCCCTGAATTTGACGGGAATCCAAATGAATTGAACCGATACTTATCAGTTTGCAATTCTTTAATTAATACATTTTATAATGTACAGAATCAGAATGATTTTCAAAACATGTTCTTATTGAATTCATTAATTTCTAAATTAAAAGGTACTGCAAAATTAGTTGTAAATATTCAGAATATTGCAACTTGGAATGAATTAGAAAATACTCTAAAACGCAATTTCTCAGATCAGAGAGATGAAACTTGTTTAAATCGAGATTTAGTGATGATGCGTCAGTTTCCACAAGAAAAACCTCACTCGATTCACTCGATTCATTCATCGACGAAAATGAAACCGATCAATATCATTAATGGACATTTTAACAGCGGCGATCCTTTCGATGTTGAAATCGGTAAAATTTTGTTAAATGATTATGTCAATGGACACAAAGAAAAATCAAAATTACTTTATTCTAAATTCAATTCCGATCTTATCGAAAACAAAGATCGAGTGCTGCTGACACAGCAAATCATTTAAAAATTCTTTTATTCGTTAAAGCGAAAAGGGAGGAAAAACTATTAGAAATCTTACCGCATTCACAGAGATCAAAACGTGGTCTTATAAATAACTTAGGTTCAATTTTTAAATCAATTACAGGTAATCTTGATGCATCAGATGGTGAACATTATGAGTACTTAATAAAAGAATTGCAAGATATAATCAAAATAAATTAGCTGAAAATATTAAAGTTCAAAATTCTCTTTCTATATATGTTATAGAAAAATTCAATAATACTATTCAACGAATAAACCAAAATGATAAGCTTTTAGAATCAAAATTAAATCAAATTTCTCTTTGGGTAGAAAAACAAAGTTATAGAGAAAATTCAATGTTTATTAAGGATAGCATAAATCAAATGATTAATATGTTCGAAATAATTATTTCAATTTTGCAGGATATTGAAAATTCCATTTCATTTTCTAAATTTCAAATTATGCATCCCAGTATAATAAAAAGTAATGAATTGTTCATTGAACTAAAGAACTTGCAGAGTAAGCTAAAAAGAGAACAACTTCCTACTGACGTTACTCGAGAAAATATTTCACTATTTGAAAAATTCATAAAAATTAAGAGCTATATTTTAGGTAATAAAATAACATAAATTTTGCAAATACCTGTAACTTTTCCTATAAAATTCAATTATTACCATTTATTTTCCATTCCTATCCATTTTAAGAGCCAGTTTAAGGCGATTTTACCGCGTAGTAAATTTTTATTAAATAGCAAATTGTACTTTTGCATTTACGAACGACCCTTGTGTGGAAATTAATCCAGAAAACTACATTTGCCACCGAGTCGATCTTCAAGAAGTGAAAGAAGAAAATCCCTGTGAGATCCAGCTACTAAATGTGAAGAAAACATCCATTTGTGAAAAGGTTTACGTAGAACTTTCGACATCAAAAAATAAACAATTAGGGCAATCAAATCAATTTATCGGACTTTTTCCATTTGAAGAAATAATTAAATTAAATTGTGATAAACAAGATGAAGTGCAAAATTTAAAAGCGGGTACTTATTTACTAGACATTCCTTATAAGTGTCAAGTAATCACAAATCGAGAAACATTTACTAGTGGCAGAATAATAAAAGAATCACCTCAATTGATGTTATTTCCGAACATAAATATCGAATCGGAAGGTGATACTTCTAAATTTAATTTTAGTGTACGCCTTGACGAAATAGAATTAGATGACCTACAAGGAATAAAAACTCAGTTAATCCAAAATCAACCTGATGTAAAATTTGACAAAATTCCGAGTATTTGGACAGTTATAATTTACGTAATTATTTTCGTTATTATAATATACGTTTGTTATAGACAATTTAAACTAAAGTGTGCTAGCAAGAAAACTAAAGAAGAGGAGCAAGAAACTTCAAGAAATGTTCAGCTCCCTCGTTAACCCTCATCGCTGAATCTTCGGCGGGAGGAATTATATCACCGCCAAGGTGATACTATAAAATAAAAATGCTGACAAGAAGAAGATAACGCCGGAGAATCTTCCAACGCAGCGCGGTTCCCAGGATCAAGCGGACACTGCAGACCAGTCCGTTGTAGAGCATAGTTGTAGTAGTTAGTAATTTCATGTAATTTTCATTATTTCAAGTTTTATACAAAATAAATAATTTTTAAAAACGGAACTCTGACTCAGCAAAACATATTTCCTGTTAAACAAATAAATTAGTAAACTCATTCGTAATCTGTTTCGAATGTTAATTTTTATAATTTCGTTTTGTGTGTGAGGAATTATTAACACAAATCTATTAAAACTTTAAGAAATTCCAACGCTTACCTACAACTACACATCTTGTGTTTTTGGCGCACTGGCCAAAATCTGGTTGTAAATCGTTCCTCGTTCTACGGTACACATTCTTTTCACTTTGAATTTCAATTCTTAATTGATTATGAACTATTCTTTATTTTTTAAACATGAACCCATAATCTGTAACATTCATCCAGTATGCAATTTAATTAGAAATTGAACGCATATCACCAACAGCTGTGCGTAATAAAGTTTTTATAGTCGGCGATGAACTTGAGGTCTAATAAATTGTTTCACATTTTCGGAGAAAACCGATTCGTTTAAGCGGTACTTAGCAAATGTAATCAAGTAATCATTTTTTTTTGTGACGATAATTATTTATTACCATTTAGTAATACGCATAATACTAGCGACGTTTGAAACAATAGATTGTATCCTAATAGTTTTATTGTCTCCGTGCGATAACGAGACGAACATTTTACTATCAACTGCCTGTCAGGCCGTGCATTTAACCTCTGCGATCACTAGATTTAAATCCTTGCAATTTTTTTGTGGACAAAACGGCTAGTACATTCCGCTTTAGTAAATAATCCGCACGAATTAACAAACAATTATTTACAAAATTATTTGCGAATTTATTATTCGTATTTCGTTCGCAATTTTAGAAATTACTAATAATTACGTCGCGTAGGAACTTGCCAGCTGTTAAACGAGATGTGTGTCAAGGTCGCATTGTGTGCAAGCTAGAGTCAATAAAAAAATTTATAGTCCTATTATACTGCCGCATTTGTAGGACGTGTATACGCCGTATTTCGTACGCAGTGCCGGAGAATGATTTTGGGGTAATTTTTTAATTAATTATAAACTAAATATTGGAGGATATGCCTTAAGTCACTATAAAAGTGTCGAAGTTAGGTATCCAAATCGAGGTTAGTTTTCCAAATCTATTTATTCTTTAATAATCGGTTCACAAAAAATTACTAGATGACATGTCAAGCACAGCCATGTGCTTGCGGGTTTGTTTTAATAATAATAATAATAATAATAATAATAATAATAATAATAATAATAATAATATTTATTGTCATGAGAAATCTTGAAACAAGACATTGACACTTGTCACAAATAATATATATAAATGTACAGAACTCACACCAATATTACAATAAAATAGAAAACAACACAACTGTCATCACATCATAATGCCACTACTGAGATAGAAATTCGTTCAGAGAGTAATAGCATTCTTTTATGAGAAAAGATTTTAAACGTTTCTTAAAAATATTAATGGACGACGAATCTTTGATGTTAACAGGAAGTTTGTTATATATCCTAATTGCCGAGCAAAGAGGCCCCTTTCTACGCATTTCCAACCTGCATTTTGGTAAAAGCAAAGCTGGTTGACGCAAACCATAGATTTTAGTTCCCGCACTCGTTTCGAAGTAATGCAGATGTTTGCGAATATGAATAGCCGCGAAAAAAATATACATACTAGGTAATGTTAAATAGTTATTCTCTATAAAAGTACTTCTACATGATGCCTTAAAAGACAATTTATGAAGAATACGGATACATGACTTTTGCAGAATAAAAGCTGAGGTAGAGTGAGGACTTGCACCCCACAACAGCAATCCATATTTAAACAACGAATATATTTTTGCAAAGTAGAAAGTTTTACAGGTTTCTAAATTACATATTTGAGAAAGTTTTCTTAAAGCAAATATGTTTTTACTAATTTTCCTACAGAGATTGCTGATATGTTCCAACCAGTCCAAATTTTCGTACAAGTCGAAACCTAAATATTTAACTGAAACTGCGCGCTGAAGGTCGATTGAAATAACATTTGGGAAACTACTTTCACAAGCCTTTCTTGTTCCGAATTCTACGAAATCAGATTTTGATTCATTTAGAAGTAATTGATTATCCCGAAGCCAATTTTTTTATTAGGTTTGTATAATTTTTCATAATTCTCTTAGCTTTAATCTCATAAATTGTTCATCTCTTAGATTTGAAAATGGATTTTTTTCCGAAACATGTCATCTAGTCATCTTTTGTGAACCGATTATTAAAGAATAAATAGATTTGGAAAACTAACCTCGATTTGGATACCTAACTTCGACACGTTTTATAGTGACCTAAGGCACATCCTTCAATATTTATTTATTGTTAGTCACTAATATCATGGACAATCCTTTAATTTTAATTACAAACTGTTGACAAGACTTTTTTAAACATTTTTCCCGTAATCTGTGACATCGATTCTCTTATGCGTTTTTTTTTGTCGGTACAATTGTAATTCCCGCTGTATATTACGAGATAATAGAAGAAGGTTTCTATTTGAAAATCTAAAAATGCTAGCAAATTATCACGTATTTTAAATATGTATTTCAAATAAAAGCACCTGTAGCCAGGTAAGTCCCTTAATAATTAACGTGGTTCCCTGGTTATCATCATCATCATCATTTCGAAATTTTAACGAAATAAGTAGAAATTATTTTTCTCTATAGAAATAGAGAGAAGAAAAAAGAAATCGCTATAGAAAAATTATCTTTTTACTTATTAGTGACTTTATTATTAGTAAAATTACTATCCATTAATTAATTGGTACCGAAGTTATTAAAAAGTGCTGGTTTTTGTACTTATTTTATCTGAAACGTTTTTCACTTTGTAGAAAAAGTAAATGTGTAAAATACGTAGGTATTGTCTGCAGTGGTAAGAGCATCCGCAGGTATCGATATTTTAAAATTATTTCGCTAATCGAATTCATTAAAACAGAACGCATTTATTATTATTTAGAGCTTGGATGATTAAAACTTTTTGCATTTCTGCTTAATTGATATTCCAAGCGACCTGTTCGTCTTTACGGTATTCATCCTGCGTTATGAACTTCTTCCCGCAGTCTCCGGAATTAATTTTATAATCCAATTAAAATTTTATGGCCGTTCGGTTGCAAAATATTTAATGTTTAGTGGCATCGAACGCTCTTTCTTTTGTTTATCTTAATTTATTTTCTTTATCTTTGTTAAGATGCTGGTGTTTTTTCGGGGACTTTGAATTTAAATTCGCAATTATATCGCCGTTCTTTCTGTTTTCCAACGGCATTTACAAATACTTTTATTTTTATTTCGCGGAAAAGATTTTATAAATCTCTGCATTGAGTATAGGATAAATGAGGTGAATAGCGGTCCCTGGGGTAATACCGGCCACCTGATATTTCTACCGAGTGACTTTTAATGATTGAAGCAAATTTAGTATGTTGTGAACACTGAGGAATTGGCATTACCTGAAAGGTCGTTAATTTTGCGGGAATGCGTAGCTATAGGTTAGAGTTGATATTTACATTGATGATTTTCAACAGATTATTATTATTCAAGACCTGGAAATGTTAGCCCCCTTTGCGTAAGCAGCACCGAATCCTTTGAGATAAGTTATTGAAGACATTATTAACGTTTTAGGTTGTCCGATATTTGCAATTGCCTCTTCAATTGCCAGCTGCACAATTCATCCAAATTTTTTAATACATATTCTGAACACCACATTATTGAAATGAGGAAATAAGAAGTTCAAATTTAATTGAATATTAGAGCAAATCTTCAAGCCCCCTTTGCGTAAGCAGTACCGAATCCTTTGAAACATGTTATTAAAAACATTAACGTTTTAGGTTGTCCGATATTTGCAGTTGCCTGCTGCAATTCTTCCAAATTGTTTAATACGTATTCTGAATACCAAATTATTGAAATAAGGAAGTAAGAAGTCCGGATTTAATTGAATATTAGAGCTATTAGGCCACCAACCAGCACTGATTAAACATCCTGGGAAAAACTCCTCTAAATAATTTATTGTGGTTCGTGCTGTGTGGGCAGTGGCGGAATCTTGTTGAAAGTAGCCATTTGCTAATTCAGTGTCATCTAACTGGTTTGTAAATGGATCCAATATAAGTCTCTGATATCTATAGGCGTTGTTTCCCGGAAGAATATTGGTCCAATAATTCTCCAAGACATTGCCACCCAATTTTAAGTGGATGTAGTGCCTTTACATCAATCACATTAAAGGGATTATGTTCCGACCAAGTCCTGAAATTTTGTGAATTGATAAACCCAGAGAGATGAAACCAGGCTTTATCAGCAAAGAAAGTTGTATCTTGTTGGTCACTATTATTTAGCAGATTATTGTTATACCACTGACAAAACTAAATTTATTGAAGAAAATCGAGTGGGTGAAGTTGTCGAACCATTGAAAATTTGTATGATTGGAAATGAAGGTGTTTTTTCAAGATCTTCCGAGTGGATTCATATAGGAAACATGAGGATTCTGTTGTACAGTATCATTAACATTTTGTACAATATCGAGTGTTATTATAGTGGGGCGACCAGTGAACTTTCCTCTTTCTACATTACCGGTTTGCAAGAAACCTTCATTTATTAACCGATTTTGAGCTGAACTGACTTTAAAGTGAATAGAGAGACTCATAAAAGGAATTATGTTTTGGAACTAAAATTAACATAACCTCAAAATACGTATGAAATCATATGAAACTGATAACTGATTTAGAAAACCAGCTTGATCAGTACGGTGTGCGGGAGGCGAAATTCAATCACTTCCTCATCACTGGTCGCCAACTGAATAACTGTAAATGGAATGCAATCAACGATTTTTAAGTGAATTTGAATCGATTCGTGTTCGCTGCAAATGAAGGACGGCTATTCTAAAACAGTGTTGTGAAAAAAGGCAAAACTCAATTTGTTGTTCAGGGTATATTTCAATGAAATCGTCATAGGCATGCTGCTGTGAATAAATTCAATTGCTATTGGGCTGATTCAGAAGAACATATCAGTAACAGTTCCTGCTCCAACAGTTGAGACTGAGCATTCATTTCTGCTGAATGAAGTTCACTCATCATAACATGTTCCAGTCAGGTAGCTCAACAACATCATCAACATCATGAGGTCGCATTCAGCAGAAATTTGTTCAACAGTTGCACAACTTTCGGGTCTGCTGAATGTGCCCATTTTCATTTTGTACTCCGCTTCGAAAAAAGCCATTACTAAAAATGTATTTTATTCTGTGCTCAAAACCATTTTGGTAATAAATTGTGATAATTAAATATCTTATTTATTTGGTTTTCTTGATTCGACAATAAACGAATTTATTTGAGTTTGACAATCTAGTGCACTAACCTAAATCTAAATTTTGAATTTGAAAATCCATTACACCAACATAAACATTGAAAAGTGTTGCCAATCTAATAAAATAATTTTCAATCATTAAAAGTCACTCGGTATTATGAAATCATTTTTTAAAATCGTGCATCACACTAGAGCTTCAAACATTGCATATTAAACAGTTGGTAGCAACGTCAGCCACATAGAGGCAAGTGAAAAGCGGTTAGATATAAAAATTAGTTTTAACGTTGGTTGTTATTACATATGACAGATTTCAAAGATTTATATCTTTTGCAATTTTAACGAATAGTAAATCTTCCTAGTTTTATTTAGTCCAGAATTTTATGTAGTTTCGATTTCTAAACGTAGAACTTTCATAACTTATTCCACTGTTCCACTCAAGTATAGTCGATTTATTCTGTATGTTACATATTGGGGTAATGACGGCCAATGGTTTTGGGGTAATGTTAGCAGGTCAATATTACCCCTGTATTTCTCTACAGACATGCCATGTAAATGCAGGGTGTTCCGTGAGGGACTACCTGTATTTAGAAAATGTATTCAGGGGACCAAAATAAACAAAAAAAGGCCTTATGAATTAATTAAGCGCAATGCAGCACTGGAAAAACATGTCGAGCTTCCAGTCCGATGTAAAAGTCATACTCTAAAACAAAGATTAACAAAAAAGATAGGAATTTTAGGGTTCCTAGCTAAGGCTAGTATCTTTGCGCCATCTGGTAAATTAGTGCAAATCATAATCAAGGATATGGCGATAATGGGTTCATTCTTCTTGTTTAAAATTTTAAAATATACGATCCACAGCCATTCAAGAATAAATTAACAAGCCGAGAATACGTAATTATTTAATATTAAAAACATTTAAAGTAACAATTCAGGTATGAATACAAATTAAAAATTTCAAATTTTGAACATTATTTTCTAACTACAAGCATTTTGATTAAGATTAATTACAAAAATTTCAAAAATAAATAAACGTAGAACATGATACCAAAAAAATTACTTGCTAATAAAGTAAGTAGGTAACTAAAGAGTTACCTACTTACTCTGTAAAGACAAACTTGCAAACCTGTGTCGGTTTTTCAATTGCGAATGAAAAGTCAAAAACCTGCCTTCTTCTCGGATAGGAAGAAAAACCGTAGGCCCGTTCACCCGCTGTCAATTCAGTACGTTAAAAAATCCTACCGTGGATGGATGGAATTCCTCCGGATTCGGCAAAATATAACCCCACCCTGTGCAATCGAACTGCGGTTCGTTTTTCGAAAGTGACCGAATTGCGGTCAAAACATTTCTATGTACGTGGCAGGATGTAATCCTTGGCCGAACTGCGGTCAGAATTTCAACGCTGGCAACATTAAGGCTGTTATGTACGTGTATACATATCAGAAGCCCATGAATGTACTTTATATATAAAAACAATAGGTTGTTATGAAAAGTCAGTTACATAAACAATTTGTATCATTTTTGAATTAGAAATAAATCTTTCTAAAATAAGCAACTCGGCCCCTTTCATCAACACAACAATGGCTTAATAAAATTTGGGTAGAAATTTAATATAATTTTATATTTGGTATCGATTAAAATATAATTTTGACGACAAAAATATTAAGGGATTAAGACTCCCGTCCCGGGATTTAGGGCCTGACCACAGTTCAGTCGCGAAAAACAACCTCCTTAATGACCTTCTTACCTGTTTCAATTTTGATGTCCCCACCCCACCAGTTGGCATCCAAAGGTGCAAAGCGAACCGATGCGGTACTTCGCCCATTAAAAAGGAAGAAAAGAAAATGCTTTGCAACATGTTCTTGCTATAATTTATTTGACGTTGTCATTAATATTGTAACGATTTTAAGGGTTCTATTATTTTTTATTTTAAACAAAACACGAAATAGTTAAACAAATTTATTTAAAAACAAACGAATAAACACTAACTTAAACAATAATTTATTTATAAACTTATACGAAATTTATGTTAACAGCCGAGCGAAAGTTAATAACGCGACTTCGATTCCGAACTGTCAAATGCTTAATTAATTCGGACTCATCGGCCGCGTGTTTTATAGCCGGGGTTGTTTATCTGGAACATTCGAGCGCGCGACGGAAAGTCTCAGGTTGATTTCATCGCTGACGTGATGTCGAAGAGTCCGAAGCTTCTCGTCTAAGACGTGTCGGCGGTGACGGGTCAGACGGGCTGGCACCGCAATCGTCACACTGCCCCCTTCTTAAAAACGTTTCGTCTCGGAACGTTCCTTGTGATAGCCTTGAAGGAGAATGTCGAAATCGGCATGCTGGTCCCTCTTCACAACATCCGGTCTGGAAGAAATAGCAGTCTACGGTTTTCCTACTGCCAACAGCTGCCTGTGGGTGGTGACTGCAGACTAGAACTTCAATTCCCGTTCCGTTGAAGATGACTTCTATCATGCTGCGAACGACCCTCCAATCCAGCCCATCTAGTCCGCAGCCTATCTTGGGAATGGCTAATTTCGTCTCCTTGCCTTCCACCAGCTGTCTCTTCAGGCTCCATAAAGCTCTCCAAATACTGCGATAGTCAGGCTTACCGCTTGATGTCTTCTTGGTGACTAAGTAGTACACGTGTCGTCTTCGTTCCGCCTCCGTGTGGATGATCTGCAGGCTCTTGCCCACCATGGGGTGCTGTCTTAGGAGTTCCTTGACCTGACCAAATTTCTTCCGGAAGACTTGGGCTATCCCCTTGGACATCCTTAGGTCTTCTGCCACACAGTGGGCCAGACTGTACTGTGGTGACACTTGAAAAAGGTCTTGCTGTCTCTCTGTGGTCACTCCGAATCTCACCTTACTTCCTGTGGCGTGATGAAACATGAAGGTTTCGAAGTTTACTTCGGAACCTTGCGTCCGTTGTACTGTCCCTTCATTTTCTTCTCCGTTGTATGGAGCCATTCGGTTGAAGTGGATAACTTTGGGTTTGCCATGCGGGACCTTCCTGATGCGGTAGATGACATCGTTGATCCGTTTCATCACTTTGTAAGGACCTTCCCAAGATGTCTGCAGTTTTGGCGATAGACCTCGACGTCTTTGAGGATTATAAAGCCAGACCAGCGCTCCAGGTTCGTATCCCCCATTCTGAGCGTTGATGTCATAATGCTCCTTCATTCAGTCGCTGGCTGTCTGTATGTTGTGACGCACTCGATTGTGAATGTCGTCCATTTTTCTGCGTAGACCGCTCACGTAGTCATCGTCGGCAGGGATTTCGCCAGGCTACACGCCAAATTTCAGATCGCAGGGCAGTCTTGGCTCTCGCCCAAATACTACTTTTGCTGGTGTCTGTCCTGTTGTCTCATGAACGGACGAACGGTATGCCAGTAGAAAAAGGGGAATGTACGTGTCCCAGTACATGTCTGATGATCGGAGACTACCTTGGACAAATGTCGGTTGATGGTTCTGTTGAATCTTTCCACCATTCCGTCTGACTGCGGGTGAAGTGCAGTGGTTCTAGTTTTCCGGACGCCAAGCAGGTACACACGTTCTTGAATAAAGCCGATTCAAAGTTCCTTCCTTGATCTGAATGCAGCTCCATGGGCGCGCCGTACCGACTGATCCATTCTCGGACAAGAACCTCAGCAATAGTTATCGCCTCTTGGTTTGGTAGGGCGTATGCTTCAACCCACTTGCTAAAGTAGTCCATCACCACGACAATGTACTTATTTCCACTATTCGTTTGTGGAAATGGGCCGGCTACATCTATGGCAACTCTCTCAAAAGGACTTCCCACGTTGTACTGTTTCATAGGAGCCTTGCCTCGTCTGTGGGGGCCGTTACTAGCTGCGCAGACTACGCATTTCCTACACCAGTCCTTTACGTCTTCCTTGCAGTTCACCCAGTAGAATCGCTCGCGCACCTTTTCCATAGTCTTCTTGATTCCCAGATGCCCTCCGAAGTTCCATCGTGAAGTTCCCTTAGAACTTCCGGCACCCTATTCTTGGGGATCAGTAACTGTGTCTTCTGTTCCGTGCCTTCCTGGTTCTCGAAGGTTCGTTTCAGAAGACCATGATCCAGCACTGCACTGCGCCCAGTACGATTTCACGGTGCTATCTCTTCCCAAGTAGGCCTTGCCTCCCTGTTTTACCATTCCAGCACCAATTTCAAATCCTGATCGTTCTCCTGGTCTCGTCGCAATTCTTCATCTTGCCATTTGTTGTCTACGACGGCCGTCCTCGCAGTCTTGGCCACTTTCTCCTCCAGCCGACTACAGTGCTTACAGTCTTCGGCACAAGGTCTTCTCGACAAAGCATCGGCATTTCTATGGCTAGTTCCGGCCCGATGCTGGATTTCAAAATCGTATTCCTGAAGTCGTTCGATCTATCGTGCGACTTGTCCTTCAGGATTCTTGAATCGGAGGAGCCATTTTAAAGCGGCATGGTCCGTCCTCAGGAGAAAGTGTCTGCCATATAAGTACTTGTAGAAATGTTCTATGGACTTTACCACGGCTAGCAATTCCCTTCTAGTGACGCAATAATTTCGTTCCGGCTTTGACAGGACTTTACTGAAGTAGCCAATCACCTTCTCTTGCCCTTCTTGGATCTGGGACAGTACGCCACCGATACCAACATTGCTAGCGTCAGTGTCCACGATGAACTTGCCTTCTGGGAGAGGGTAACTTAGAATAGGAGCACTTATCAAGTACTGTTTTAGTTGTTCAAAACTAATCTGGCAGTGTTGGTCCCATTCAAACGGGCGTCCTTCTTCGGTGAGTTTTGTCAGCGGTTTAGCGATGTCTGCAAATCCGGGAACATACCGCCGATAGTAAGTGCACAGACCTAGGAAACACCTTATCTGGTGTTTATTCTTGGGCGTTGGCCAGTCTTTCACTACCTGAATCTTTACTGGGTCCACGGCGATTCCACTCCCATTTACAATATGGCCTAGATAATTCACTTCCTTCTGGAACAGGTGGCACTTCTTGAGACTAAGCTTCAGTCCAGCTCCGCGAAGCCGCTGGAACACTCCTTCCAGATTCTTCAGGTGGTCGTCGAACGTTTTTCCCACCACGATTATGTCGTCCAGATATACCATGCATGTTGTCCAGGACAGACCCTTCAGAACCGTCTCCATTAGCCTCTCGAATGTCGCTGGGGCATTACATAACCCGAACGGCATCACCGTGAATTGCCATAGACACATACCAAGGGAAAACGCCGTCTTTTCTCGATCTTCGGGCGCTAGCTCCACTTGCCTATAACCACTCTTTAAATCCAAAGTCGAGAAGATCTTTGAGCCGGCCAGAGTGTCCAGGGTATCATCAATCCGTGGCAGAGGATAACTGTCCTTTTTGGTGACGTTGTTGAGCAATCGATAGTCTACGCAGAATCGTGTGGATCCATCCTTCTTCTTCACAAGCACTACCGGTGACGCCCATGGGCTGCTGGATGGCTCAATCACATTGTCTTTTTCCATCTCGCGAATAATGCGCTCTGCTTCTTCACGCTTCGCCATTGGTAACCTCCTTGGAGCTTGACGGATGGGTCTTTCTTCTCCTGTCTCTATCTTGTGTTTGACGATGTCGGTTCTTCCCTTAGGTCCATTTTCTACCTCGAACACATCTTGATAGCGACATATCAGGTCTTTCGCTTTTGTCTTTTGTTCTGGAGTCAATTCCTGGGCTGTTGACATGACCATTTCCAACAACTTCTTCGGGACCTTCCTCTCTTGCACGTTTGCTTCTATTTGGCGGGAGATCGAGGATACCATGGCACAGCTTCCCAAGACCGTACCTTTCTTGATGTTGACGGGGAAACAGTTCACATTCATTAGGCGGACTATTATCTCCTTCCTTGCTGTCAGCAACATTTTTCCAACGAGAACTCCTTTTCCAGTCTTCTGATCGTCGGTATTAAGTTCGACCATAATGACTTGCCCATCTTGGAAAGCGCCATTCAGGTTTCCGTTGACTATAACCTCGGTTCTGTTGGGCAATACGACATCTTCTGCGAGAACAACTCGAGCGGCCACGTCCTCTCGTTGATGTAGAACCAACTCCTCGTTGTTAACCGCCATTACGCCACGCTTCAGATCCAGTTGGAACCCATGGGCACATGGTGTCCATGCCAAGAATCGCCTCATCCTCTATTTCTGCTACCAGCGCACGGTGTTTAATGGGAGTCGATCCAATGGTAATCGTCACCTCTACTTCACCATGCACAGTGGCTGATGTTCCGGTTGCTGTCCTCAGTCTCCACTTAGTCGGCTCGGTTCGTCTTGATGATGTGATAACGTCGGGCCTTAAGATAGTTTTCGTCGCACCCGTATCCAGTAACATGGTGTGAGGGATGTCATCAATGTTGGCATCCACGCAAACACTGCTGCTTAATCGCCGCAGGGCTATTACTTTTGTGGCTTTTGTCTTTGAATACGGGTCGACGTTTGCCCATCTGCACCGACCTTCGTGGAGGTTCCTGCTTGGCCTTGAGACACCGCCTGCGATCATGTCCCTCTTCCTGGCAATTCCAACACACCAGAGGATTCTTCTGCCTGAAGACTTGTTCCACAATGTGGCGAATATCCTCCGTGGTGGTATAATCCTTGAGCCGCTCCTCTGCAGCAGATCGCACCTGGACGCTGGCGGGTTTTTCTTCTTGGGAGTCCATGGCAGCTCGTACTTTGACATGTCCTCTTGAAACTTGCTTCGCCGCCTCGTATTCCAAAGCGTAGGCCAATGCATTTTTGGATGTCTTAGGGTGGGCCATTCTCAATGCCTGCTGGTTGTCCGGGTCACGGATTCCATCTACGAAGGTCTGCATCGTCAAACATTGCAGGAATTCATCAGGCGCTGTAGGATATGCCAACCGGGCAAGGCGCGCTACTTCAGCCTCGAATTCCTGAAGACTCTCTCCGGATTTCTGGCAACGGTTTCTCAGCTGCGCATGGTACACGTCGGTCAGATGCGCCTGGCCATAACGCATCTTCAGCCTGTTCACTAGCTTGTGGAAGTCTTCTTGTTCCTCTGTCGGCATCATTTGTAGCACATCGCTAGCGTCCCCCCTCAAGGCCACAATTAACGAAGTGGCTTTTTCATTGGCCGTTCGCCTTTGCTGCCGCTTCGAACTGTTTGAAATAATTAGGCCAAGATGACTTCCCGTCGAACGTCGGTGGTTTTATTTTCAATTTAGAGATTTCCGCTGGTCCTACCAGAGTTTGGGCCTCATTATTTTCTGTTATTCCTGCTGGTGACGGATCCCCGAACATTCGCAACCCTGTTATGATATGTTCGAGATTCTTAATTTTGTTGTCCTGCTGGAATAGTATTTCTTCCACATTTTCTTGCAAATTCCTTGTCTCTTCTGATATTTTTACCACTAGTTTATCTTCGAGCCCTTTTGATTGTTCTAGAAATTCATCCTTCAAATTTCCAGACTGTTCTCGAAGTTTGTCTTCTAAATTTCTAGATTGTTCCAGCAATTTAGTTTCCAGATTTGTCGATTGTTGTATTAATTTATTTTCAAGTTTCTCCTCCAAAATTT
>OY284479.1:14512510-14665705 GCA_958336345.1 Dorcus parallelipipedus
AAACAGACCACAAAATAGATTCGTTGAGTACCTTCGTACGCAAAGTATTTGACGATTGCGGTGCCAGCCCGTCTGATGTGTCATCGCCGACGCGTCTTAGACGAGAAGCTTCGGACGCTTCGACATCACGTCAGCGATGAAATCAATCTGAACTTTCCGTCGCGCGCTCGAATGTTCCAGGTAAACAACCCCGGCTATAAAACACGCGGCCGGTGAGTCCGAATTAATTAAGCATTTGACAGTTCGGAATCGAAGTCGCGTTATAAACTTTCGCTCGGCTGTTAACATAAATTGCGTATAAGTTTATAAATGAATTATTGTTTAAGTTAGTTTGCTTTTAAATAAATTTGTTTAACTATTTTCGTGTTTTGTTTAAAATAAAAATTAATAGAACCTTTAAAATCGTTACATTGGTGCCAGGTGTGAGGTTCGTGAAAATAAATAAACAATTAAAATTGAATTAAATTTAAACAAATTATTAAACAAAGTGCAGTGTCGGAAAAAGAAAAAAAAAACAATGGCTTCAAAGAAAGTGTTGCTAAAAGAGTTAAAAGTGACCGAATTAGAAGAGCGCG
Source organism: Dorcus parallelipipedus (assembly GCA_958336345.1). NCBI lineage: Eukaryota > Metazoa > Arthropoda > Insecta > Coleoptera > Lucanidae > Dorcus > Dorcus parallelipipedus. The sequence continues at coordinate 14,513,086 of OY284479.1, forward strand.
AATTGGAAATTTCCGGAAAAAAATCGATTTTGCAACAAAGACTTCACCAAGCTACATCAAGCGCTACTAGAAGCAAGAGAGGATCCAGAAGCCTTCCTATTTGAAATCTCGGGCGGTCCTGCAGATTTAAGTAAGATATTCAAAGATGAATTGCTGGAACAATCCAGAAGTTTAGACGAGAAATTTCGAGAACAATCTGGAAATTTGGAAGCTAAATTAAAGGAACAATCTGGAAACTTTAAAGCTGAATTGCAAAATAAATTGCTTGAACAATCCGGAAATTTGAAAGACGATCTAGATAAATTAATGGAATATTCTAGAAACACGGAAGAAAACGTGAAAATTTTAGAAAATAAATTGATACAACAGTCGAAAAATCTGGAAACTAAATTACAAGAACACTCTGATAATTTGAAGGATGAATTTCTAGAGCAATCAAAAGGGCTCGAAGATAAACTAGTTGTAAAAATATCAGAAGAGATAAGGAATCTGCAAGAAATACTATTCCAGCAGGATAACAAAATTAAGAATCTCGAACAAATCATGGCAGGATTGAGAATATTCGAACATCCGTCATCAGCAAAAGTACCAGAAAATAATGAGGCCCAAACTGTGGTAGGGCCAGCGGAAACTTCGAAATTAAAAATTAAACCGCCGACATTCGATGGGAAGTCATCTTGGCCTAACTATTTCAAACAGTTCGAAGCGGCAGCAAAGGCGAACGGATGGACGGCCAGTGAAAAAGCCATTTCGTTAATTGTGGCCTTGAGGGGGGACGCTAGCGATGTGCTACAAATGATGCCGGCAGAAGAACAAGAAGACTTCCACAAGCTGGTGAACAGGCTGGAGATGCGTTATGGCCAGGCGCATCTGACCGACGTGTACCATGCACAGCTGAGAAACCGTTGCCAGAAATCCGGAGAGAGTCTTCAGGAATTCGAGGCTGATGTAGCGCGCCTAGCCCGGTCGGCATATCCTGCAGCGCCTAATAAATTCCTGCAATGTTTGACGATGCAGACCTTCGAAGATGGAATCCGTGACCCGGACAACCAGCAGGCATTGAGAATGGCCCACCCTAAGACATCCAAGAACGCATTGGCCTACGCTTTGGAATACGAGGCGGCGAAGCGAGTCTCAAGAGGACATGTCAAGGTACGACCTGCCATGGACTCCAAAGAAGAGAAACCTGCCAGCGTCAAGGTGCGATCTGCTACAGAAGAACAGCACAAGGAGTGTAGCACCGCGGAGGATGTTCGCCGCATTGTGGAACAACTCCTGAAGCAGAAGAATCCGCTGGTGTGCTGGAATTGCCAGGAAGAGGGTCATGTTCGTAGGCGGTGTCCCAAGGCCAAGCAGGAACCTCCACGAAGGAAGCCACAGGGAAACCAAGCCGGGTCGGTGCAGAGGGGCAAACGTCGACCTGTATTCAAAGGCCCCCAAAGACAAAAGCCACAAAAGTAATAGCCCTGCGGCGATTTACCAGCAGTGTCTTCGTGGATGCCACCATTGATGACATCCCTCACACCATGTTACTGGATACGGGTGCGACGAAGACTATCTTGAGGCCTGACGTTATCAAGTTATCCAGATGCACCGAGCCGACTAAATGGAGACTGAGGACGGCATCCGGAACATCAGCGACTGTCCATGGTGAAGTAGAGGTGACCATTACGATTGGAGCGACTCCCATCAAACACCGTGCGCTGGTAGCAGAAATAGAGGATGAAGCGATTCTGGGCATGGACATCATGTGTGCCCATGGGTTCCAATTGGATCTAAAGCGTGGCGTATTGGCGGTTAACAACGAGGAGTTGGTTCTACATCAACGTGAGGACGTGGCCGCTCGAGTTGTTCTCGCAGAAGATGTCGTATTGCCCAACAGAACCGAGGTTATAGTTGACGCGAACCTGAATGGCGCTTTCAAAGATGGGCAAGTCATTATGGTCGAGCCTAATACCGACGACCAGAAGATTGGAAAAGGAGTTCTCGTTGGAAAAATGTTTTTGACAGCGAGGAAGGAGATACCAGTCCTCCTAATGAATGTGAACTGTTTCCCCATCAACATCAAGAAAGGTACGGTCTTGGGAAGCTGTGCCATGGTGTCCTCCATCTCCCGCCAAATAGAAGCAAACGTACAAGAGACGAAGGTCCCGAAGAAGTTGTTGGAAATGGTCATGTCGACGGCCCAGGAACTGACTCCAGAACAAAAGACAAAAGCGAAGAACCTGATCTGTCAGTATCAAGATGTGTTCGAGGTAGAAAGTGGACCTAAGGGAAGAACCGACATACTCAAACACAAGATAGAGACCGAGGAAGAAAGGCCCATCCGTCAAGCTCCAAGGAGGTTACCATTGGCGAAGCGTGAGGAAGCAGAACGCATTATTCGCGAGATGGAAAAAGACAATGTGATTGACCCATCCAGCAGCCCATGGGCGTCACCGGTAGTGCTTGTGAAGAAGAAGGATGGATCCACACGATTCTGCGTAGACTATCGATTGCTCAACAACGTCACCAAAAAGGACAGTTATCCTCTGCCACGGATTGATGACACCCTGGCCGGTTCAAAGATCTTCTCAACCTTGGATCTAAAGAGTGGTTATTGGCAAGTGGAACTAGCGCCCGAAGATTGAGAAAAAACGGCGTTTTCCCTTGGTATGGGTCTATGGCAATTCACAGTGATGTCGCTCGGCTTATGTAATGCCCCAGCGACATTCGAGAGGCTGATGGAGACGGTCCTGAAGGGTCTGTCCTGGACAACGTGCATGGTATACCTGGACGACATAATCGTGGTGGGGAAAACTTTCAACAACCATCTGAAGAACCTGGAAGGAGTGTTCCAGCGGCTTCGCGGAGCTGGACTAAAGCTTAGTCTCAAGAAGTGCCACCTGTTCCAGAAGGAAGTGAATTATCTAGGCCATATTGTTAATGGGAATGGAATCGCCGTGGACCCAGTGAAGATTCAGGTCGTGAAGGACTGGCCAACTCCCAAGAATAAACACCAGATAAGGAGTTTCCTAGGCCTATGCACTTACTATCGTCGCTATGTTCCCGGATTTGCGGACATCGCTAAGCCGTTGACAAAACTCACCGAAGAAGGTCGTCCGTTTGAATGGGACCAACATTGCCAAATTAGTTTTGAACAACTAAAACACTACTTGATAAGTGCTCCTATTCTAAGTTACCCTCTCCCAGAAGGCAAGTTCATCGTGGACACTGACGCTAGCAATGTTGGTATCGGTGGCGTACTGTCCCAGATCCAAGAAGGGCAAGAGAAGGTGATTGGCTACTTCAGTAAAGTCATGTCAAAGCCGAAACGAAATTATTGCCTCACTAGAAGGGAATTGCTAGCCGTGGTAAAGTCCATAGAACATTTCTACAAGTACTTATATGGCATACACTTTCTCCTGAGGACGGACCATGCCGCTTTAAAATGGTTCCTCCGATTCAAGAATCCTGAAGGACAAGTCGCACGATGGATCGAACGACTTCAGGAATACGATTTTGAAATCCAGCATCGGGCCGGAACTAGCCACAGAAATGCCGATGCTTTGTCGAGAAGACCTTGTGCCGAAGACTGTAAGCACTGTAGTCGGCTGGAGGAGAAAGTGGCCACGACTGCGAGGACGGCCATCGTAGACGACAAATGGCAAGGTGAAGAATTGCGACGAGACCAGGAGAACGATCAGGATTTGAAATTTGTGCTGGAATGGAAAAGTAAGGAGGCAAGGCCTACTTGGGAAGAGATAGCACTGTGTGCACCATCCGTAAAATCGTACTGGGCCATGTGGGACTCCATAGTGCTGGATCATGGTCTTCTGAAACGAACCATCGAGAACCAGGAAGTCACGGAACAGAAGACACAGTTACTGATCCCCAAGAATAGGGTGCCGGAAGTTCTGAGGGAACTTCGGGAGGGCATCTGGGAATCAAGAAGACTATGGAAAAGGTGCGCGAGCGATTCTACTGGGTGAACTGCAAGGAAGACGTAAAGGACTGGTGTAGGAAGTACGTAGTTTGCACAGCTAGTAACGGCCCCCACAGACGAGGCAAGGCTCCTATGAAACAGTACAACGTGGGAAGTCCTTTTGAGAGAGTTGCCATAGATGTAGCCGGCCCATTTCCACAAACGAATAGTGGAAATAAGTACATTGTCGTGGTGATGGACTACTTTAGCAAGTGGGTTGAAGCATACGCCCTACCAAACCAAGAGGCGATAACTATTGCTCAAGTCCTTGTCCGAGAATGGATCAGTCGGTATGGCGCGCCCATTTAGCTGCATTCAGATCAAGGAAGGAGCTTTGAATCGGCTTTATTCAAGAACGTGTGTACTCTGCTCGGCGTGCGGAAAACTCGAACCACTGCACTTCACCCGCAGTCAGACGGAATTGTAAAAGTGGTATTTGGGCGAGAGCCAAGACTGCCCTGCGATCTGAAATTTGGCGTGAAGCCTGGCGAAATCCTTGCCGACAAAGACTATGTGAGCGGTATACGCAGAAAAATGGACGACATTCACAATCAAGTGCGTCACAACATATACAAACCTGGAGCGCTGGTCTGGCTTTATAATCCTCAAAGACGTCGAGGTCTATCGCCAAAACTGCAGACATCTTGGGAAGGTCCTTACAAAGTGATGAAACGGATCAACGATGTCATCTACCGCATCAGGAAGATTCCGCATGGCCAACCCAAAGTTATCCACTTCAACCGAATGGCTCCTTACAACGGAGAAGAAAATGAAGGGACAGTACAACGGACGCAAGGTTCCGAAGTAAACTTCGAAACCTTCATGTTTCATCACGCCACAGGAAGTAAGGTGAGATTCGGAGTGACCACAGAGAGACAGCAAGACCTTTTTCAAGTGTCACCAGAGTACAGTCTGGCCCACTGTGTGGCAGAGGACCTAAAGATGTCCAAGGGGATAGCCCAAGTCTTTCGGAAGAAATTTGGTCAGGTCAAGGAACTCCTAAGACAGCACCCCATGGTGGGCAAGAGCCTGCAGATCACCCACACGGAGGCGGAACAAAGACGACACGTGTACTACTTAGTCACCAAGAAGACATCAAGCGGTATGCCTGACTATCGCAGTATTTGGAGAGCTTTATGGAGCCTGAAGAGACAGCTGGTGGAAGGCAAGGCGACGAAATTAGCCATTCCTAAGATAGGCTGCGGACTAGACGGACTGGACTGGAGGGTCATTCGAAGCATGATAGAAGTCATTTTCAACGGAACGGGAATTGAAGTCCTAGTCTGCAGTCACCACCCACAGGCAGCTGTCGGCGGTAAGAAAACCGTGGACTGCTATTTCTTCCACACCGGAAGTTGTAAAAAGGGTCCAGCATGCCGCTTTCGACATCCTCCTTCAAGGCTGTCACAAGGAACGTTCCGAGACGAAACGTTTTTAAGAAGGGGGCAGTGTAATGATCCATCGACACCAGCCGGCGTCAGACTGTCTCTTGCGTCACGGCCGTCTAGTCGACGCACCTTAGGCGACAGTCGAGAAAGTGCTGCGGGCAGAATAAACTAGACTAGACTTTCCGTCGCGCACTCGAATGTTCGAGATAAACAACCCCGGCTTATAAAACACGCGGCCGGTGAATGGAATTCAGCATTTGACAGTTCGGAATCAATGTCGCGTTATAAACTTTCGCTCGGCTGTTAAAATAAATTACGTATAAGTTTATAAATAAATTATTGTTTAAGTTAGTGTTAATTCGTTTGTTTTTAAATAAATTAGTTTAACTATTTCGTGTTTTGTTTTAAAATAAATATTAATAGAAACTTTAAAATCTTTACAATATCTTTAACTTTGAATCTGAGAAATGTGTTCACATACCAAACAATGTACCACATCTCTTGAGTACTTTTTCCCACATTTGTTGGTTTGCTCACGAGAGTTTCTTTTTGTAGAGTCAAATAATACATTCTAAAATATTAAAAAATAATTCGTATATGTAAGCTATATTCTTTCGCTAACATCTTCAAATTGTGTTTCGTCGATCACTATCAAGTAAACGAGATCCAAAATATAATTCGAAAGAACTGGCACATAACCTAGTATAAAATGTCCATCTAAATCACGATTCGTTAATTGAATCACAAAAATTCAATGACCCAGAGGGGCAAGAGGATTATCGACCATGATCCATTGAAACTGAATAACCTCTAACGAAAGAACACTACTTATCTGATAAAACGATTTTAGATCAAAATTTAATGTGCGAAAGAACATGAATTTGTGCTGATACACTGTAATATAGGACTTATGAATGTAGATTAGCATAAACAGACTAAATTGATTGGAGATAGAACTCCATACCTATACTATCGATTGCCTGCTGGTCTCGTCTGTGATGTAAATTTTGAATGTAATACATATGACTTAACACTCCTAAAAAGCTACTGTCATGTACATATACCGTGAGTTTTTTTTAATCTCTGAATATACATCCTAAATATTCCTATGTTTAGTTAAAAAAAAAACATGTCAATGCATTGCAGGATATGGAAGCAATCTCCTACCCGTCACCTACCTAGCAATTTTCACCAAAATAAATGTACTTTCAGTATCAATTATGAAATGTCATGATTTAAATTCCGAAATCTTAAGAAAATCTTTGTAGGTAAAAGATAATTGCTTAGCACATTGTTTAAAACGTGAAGGAGAACATTTCGAACAATTATTACAGTGTTTTTGTTAACAAAATAAATCTTAAAATTACTTTACCGAAACTCGTTTTGTTTCATCATAGAGAGCTGGTATACCCTTGCAATGTATTGACTTGATTTTTTTAAAACTGAACATAGGTATATTTACATGGTATGTTCAGAGTTACAAAAAACTCACGGTATATTAGAAAGCTATTTGGAATTCAAGTACTAAAAAATTTCAGTATTGTTGTTTCTGGAATCTTTTTTTCACTTTCATATGACCAAATTTTAAGATATTCTGTTCAGTTCTGGAAAATTTGGATACTTCTTTTTAAATGCTCTGCATGTTTTATGAATAACTTTTTAACATTTCCCATGACCATGAATAAATCTAAAATCTATTTATTTGTACAGTTTTCTATTTTAATTGCTAACTACAACTTATTGCAAAATTTAATTGATAGTAGGTTAAAATAATAATTTGTTTTCACTGCCTACTTGGAGTTAAATAAAATTTGATTCAGAGCTGCTTTAGAAAATCAAAATTAAAATTCTTATACAGTAATTTTTATTCATATTCAGAGCCTACTACGCAATAAATTGGGATATTTACATTGACTTTCTTATCTTTTTAAGAGAATCCTTATAACTAAACAAACTAACATGGAAAAAACGGCACAGATTTATTTCACGCATAAAGATCTAAAAGAATATGGAAACTTAAATAAAGTTAAATGTATATAGACCCTACGCTGTATTGGCGGCATCACATTGACTTCGCGTCGAACAAAATTGCAAAAAATATATTTGCATTACGAAATTTAGCAAATTTACTTCCTTTATCCGCTCTATTGACTGCCTATTATGCACTAATAAATAGTCATATTTGCTATGCAATTGTTTGCTGGGGACACAAGTTAATATCAAATAGAATCTTTGCATTACAAAGGAAAGCTATTCGGATTATATGTCATATGGGTTACAGAGAGGACGTCAGAAGCAAATTCATTGAGCTAAAGGTGTTAACTGTGCCGGCAATATTTGTATTGGAATGTTTGACTTACACATACAAAAACAAAAGCATTTATAAGACACATAAAGAAATACATAATCATGACACAAGGAATAAAGGAAATATGTTACCAGCACCCAGTAGGCTTCACTCGAGCAGGTATGGTCCTAACTATTACGGACCAAAATTCTTTAACAGGCTGCCGCACAGTATCAGGACACTGCCACTGAAAGCTTTTCGGCGAGCAATAAAAATGCGCTTATTAGAAAAACCATTATACAGTTACCACGAATTCGAATTCTAATAATGGTATTGTCGTATGTAAACTGTATTTTAAAATGTATATGTACAAATGTTTGTCTATTATTGTGTTTTCTTGTACTTTACATTTCTATGTATTTTTTGACCTAGCTTATATCACTCTGTGATTCCCATGCTCAATAAAGATATTATTATTATTATTATTATTATATTAACAGGTTTGGGTATCGGGTAAGCTTATACAAATCAATGAACAATTAAATTCTGCATCCCATAGAGTAAAAATATACAGCGTGTTTCGTTTAAAAAAAAATTAAGTTTTGGTGACTTGAAGTTAGCTTAAACAAACGCCACCTGCCGAGTACACTGTAAGTTTTTAAGACACTTTCTAAACATCAACGCATTACTTTGAAAATATTTTCATTAAAAAGTGACCTAGCGGCTGTGGGAGAGCGCAAAGTAATGAAGGCAAGTGCTTCAAACTTCTAATGAACGGGTTCCGTGAATCACCCTGTATTTTGACGCCAAATTACTGAGGCGCATAAATTATAGAGATAACGTGAAGTACCTACCACAATTAATATATCTGGGACTTTTGTTTTTGTCAACATAATTTAACAGGTGGTGATTTTTTTTTAATTTTAAGACAGATAATAAAAAATAAATAGAGATACTAAGTGTTGTCATATTAAAAAAGGTAGTAATTAAAAAAAGTATTAAGCTTTAAGCTAGATATCTCAAAATGTTTTATTAACTGATTGTAAGAATTTATGATCTTATTTTTTCCTTAAGCCGGTTTCTTTGTTGTGTAAAGAAGCAGTTACACGGGGCGAGTTTACTATCTACTCGCTAGCTAATGTACACGCTGCTAGTGAATTTGATTCGTCTAATAACGCTTTCTTATTAATATAGGGTAAATTTTTAACTGTTGCCTAGATATTAATGAAAATATGTTTTGACCACGTGAATTAATGAAACGCAAGGCAGCAGTAAAATCGTGTTTATTTTCTATTTTAAAGGAAACGTTTAAAGGAAAATTAAATTAATTAAATAAAATTTTCAAAAATTTCACCGGCAGCTTCGATACATGCGTCTCCAAATATTTGGAGAATATGTTTAGGGGGGTTTTCAGAGAGAGAATTTACCCTATGTTAATAAGGCCTCTTTTTGTTTATTTTGGTCCCCTGAATACATTCTCCATATATATAGGATTCCTCACGGAACACCCGGTATATTATAAAGTATAATATTCTCAAATTCCACTCTCTAACCATTGTTCATTTCCAAAATATGATACTGTTATAAAAATTAAGTTTATTCAAAATTTAAAAATTAGCTGATCAGTAGATAAAATTATTGTATTATTACAGAGAATTTTTTTTTAAGTTATAGCTTCCAAAAATTTAGTCTCTATTTCAAGGTTTCCTATACTTAAATGTTAAATTACTAACTATAAAATTGTCAAAAATGTCAAAACGATCAAATACAATTAATTTACATTTATATGAGAATTAAGTAATTAAATTTTTTGACTAAAATTATTTATAATTTTTTTTAATATTTTAAAATTTTAAATTGATGTATGAATCGGTCATTTTAAAAAAGGGTTAACTCCAATTTTTCTAATTTTACAGGAAAAGCAAAAAGTCGTTCCCAGTAGATATGTTCAATTGCAGCAATTTTTTTACCTTTATAGGGGATAAATCCTGATATAGAAATACTTAAAACAATGATTCTTATACACAACGGGACCCCAAAATTTTTTTTTTCGATTCAGGAGATGACCCGTTCAAAATGAACATGGGTTTGGCATTAATCATGAACACTTGTTTCATTTCAAAAGCTCTTTTATAATTAACTGTCCAAGTGTCATGTTAAAATTATAAAAACAAGTCAAACGTAAAAATTAAAAAAGTAGTAACTATAATAGCTAGTTCATCCGCTGTTGTTGTGGGCCACTCGTTGATTATTATAATATACCAAAAATCTTTATGTGTATCTGGAATATATTGGTACAGCTTTGTAACATCCTCGATTTATTTATGTTAGTGGGGAGCTTTCCATCGTACGCAGGTTTTCGAGAATGGGATATTACTTTTTTCTTGGTCTTGGGTATCAGATTTAATCAAAGAGTTGATTTATGAAAAATTTGGAGATAACCACTGTTCAAAATGATTGTTAATAAATTTGAGAGGACAAATAAAAGTAAAATAGTATTTATGTGTGACTGAAAATTTAAATTATTTTCAGTAAGAAGAATTAAGAAACTACAAATTCTCACAGATTATTGTATTTTCTTAATTAATTCATTAAATAAACTTTAATGCCTACTTAGTATTAAATTTTTCAACGTCAATTAAATTATTATATGTTCCAAGAAAAACAGACATGTTATATAAATTGAACATCCGTGTCATTTTCATGATCATCTTCGTCTTAACGAGTCCCAGCTGACCCTTGTTTAATAAAAACACAAGTTTTTATATTAAAAATATCCCTAGTATCTGCGCTAAACGAGGCAAACTCTCAGCTCAGGGAGATCTTTATCTGTATGTTATTGGTCTTTGGCGATAAATTTGTTCGCCACACGTGGAAGCACATACGTCAATTTTTAGTTGACATACGAAGTGAACACTTTTCATATGTGAAATTAGGCATCAATATTGTTGTAAATGGCTTTGGCTGACTATAGTACATTCTATATCTCCTGTTGAAATTATAAGTTATTTTTTACCCATAATAATTATGCAGCCATAAAACTCAAAATGTGCCCGTTGAAAATTTCGATTTGAATTGTATTCCCTTATATATATATGCCCGTAGTTCTATTGACATTTGTTCATGTAAAAAAAACTAATAATACATCTATCTGGCAGACAAGTCCGATAACTGTGTGTCAACGACGGATCTGTCTGCAGATAGATCCGCCGCACATATACGCATGTGAATGCCACCTTTAAAAAATCGATGTATATCGCCCATCCCTAGTTTTAGGTGACCATAACTGAACCAAACTATATGAAATAATCTGGAAAGGAAGTGTCTAAAGATTGAAGGCCTAATTGGAGGAGCAATATCAACGGAGGTATGGAAATGCTTGAGAAATATGAAAACGAACAATAATATAAAAATTTCTGATTTTACCTTTCCCGCTGTTGCGTATTTTCAAAATCAACAGTGTGCGAATATTAACAGAAGTTTAAACCGTGAATCCTTCCACTTGCATGAAAGTTCAAGATCGACAAGTGGTAGATATTTATACTGTCGTAAATATGTTAGCAAATAAGTTATTAAATTTTACAAGGAAAATAAGCACTGTAATTTTGAAAAAGAAATCTTGATGAATCTGAGGGTAGGATACATTCATCCAAGTATAGAAAATTTAATAACTGAAAAGCAAATTAAATCGCATTTAAAAGATTTACTGACAAGACATTAGTGTAATCAATTTAATTGCAGAATCTTAATTTTATTGGCTAGGCTTCTTAAAACTTGCACTGATGAAAAACTTTCGTCTGGTGCGTCTTTCCCTACATTCTATTTTTCTTATATCAATTTAGAAGATTCGAAATTTGAAAATCTCCAAAACGTTATTTTACAAGTCACTTCATACTAAATGAATTTTTAAATAAAAATTACGGTGTTGTTTCCTTTTGACAGGAAGTGAAATTAAAATTTTAATTTTAATAGCCCTCCATTCGTCTGCATTACGCTGTATCGCCACAATCAACAGTTTGTAAAAATCGTGGGTATAAATCTTAAGTAAGTGAATCCGCCGCGAGCAATAACAGCTTTTGTGAAAGGACAGTCTATTTGTGGAAACAAGAAGCCCCAGTTCATATTTACTCTGCACCAGTATAAATTTGTACGCAGATTTAGAACATAAATCGATGCCGCTTTTATCGCTAACGGCCACTGAATTTTTTTATTCCATAAATGAAAGGGATTCTACATTTCCAGTGAATAAATCGTCTCCCAAACAGCTGTTCCATGGTACTTTGAGCAATACGTGTGTGCCGTTCATATTCTTATTATTCAACATTTTCCATTTTACATTTCCACAAAAACAATAAGGAGCAAGAGAGCAAACTAAACAGAAATTACTCCTACCAAAAATACATTACGGTTGTTCAGCCGTAATAAGTGTAGTACGCTCGTGGTCGACCAGTCATCGTTCTCTCGTGTTCGTTCTCTAGTTATTATATTCTGCTGTAAAAATAAAATAGGGATCGGAGAACTGTACAATAGGATTACGTTTTGAGAACTCCATCTTGAAGTACAAACTATCGTAAGTCGAAACACTCTCAACAAACAAGTTTAACTAATGTGAAAACGATTTCACGTTTACAAATCGGAGATGCTACTTTTTAATTCGGTGCAACAGCAAAAATTACAGTGTATGATTGAAGAAAACGTCACACAGTGAACTAAATGCAATTCATTTATGACGAACAAAATTACTTTTTATACAGTGGCCCTCAAAGGAAATTTTGTATCGTCGTAAAGAGAAAGAAAATCTCTACCGAATGATGAATGAATGACAAGAATTATCACATTGCTATTTAAACTACGATTGCACAAATATTTTGGCTACTAGCAGTGCAATTGTTTTTTTTTTAATTAGAAATTCAGAATCAGCATAAAAATCAGAGAATCTTTGCTAATTTAATCGAATTTCTATAAAAATAAAAAAGTTAGCAATGTTGAATGGTTCAAATTGAACAGCCTGTATTGTATTGTTAATAATGGTAAAAAGTTTCAAATGTTCAATCTTACAATAGTTCTTTTTGTATTTTTATATCTTAAAATGGTGAAAAATATTAGCTATAAATAACAACATTAAAATAAAAATTTATTCTTACAAAATAAAAATTGATTCTAATTTAAAAATAATCTTCATTTTTTTTTAAATTATGTTACACCTACTTTTGTATATTATTACATTAGTAGCCACGGTTCGTCTGAATACAACTTTACTTTAAAAAAATGTCCATCTTTAATTTTTGTTTTTATCAACTTTTAACAGTTTTCTTTATTAAAAAATATTAACTATTAAATCATCGTACGACGGGTTTTCTTTTAATTAAGAGTTATTTCGAAATACCTAGCTCTTTTTGGTATTTCACAAATTGTATATACAAAAGGAAAGAAATTAATAAGTAAACAACAATCTTTTTATATTTGTATGTTAACTATACATTTCAGCTTACAAATGAATGCTATTGTATCCAACGGAGTTCAAAAATTTTGACGAAAAATCAGGATGACTTCTGCAATACTTTCTTAAAATCTGCATGTGCTGCTTCTAAGCTTGTTCACTGAATTGTTCTAACTCTTGTTCTCATTTCGAAATGCAGAATTCTTGAACATTGTGAAATAGGAATTGATCAATTGCTCTTTCAAAATCAAATGCCAAGTTATTACCAAAATATAACTGAACAACCAATTCTAAACTTGATAAACACTTGACATATTTTAAACAGTTAATTGAAGAAATGGAACGTAAAAGGTCAATTTTCGAAAGCAATTAGCGACAGGAATTACCATTAAAAGAATCTCCATGAAGGGCTTCCCGTTGTACAGTGATGACCATTAAAATCGTGACTTCTGCATGCTATCCTCGCCCTTATTGACCTGCAGTGGAAACAACGGCTATCGTACGCCTATCGTCCCTCCACTCATATTGCCGCTAAGAGTTCCGTGTAGGGATGCGGAAATTTTTTTTGAAAGAAGTGCGGAAATTTCATTACTTTTAATATGAAACTTTTCAGCAGGACATGACATGAAATTTCACAAAAAAAAAGAGTGAAATTCCTTTGAAATTTCGACGAAATGTCAAAAAAATTAAATCTCAAGTCACAGTTTTATTTAGAATTTTTTTTTAATACAAGTGTAAATAATGTACAGTTGCGTAATTTAAAAAAGCATACAAGTCTTTAGGCTTTATTTTGCAATATTAGAATAGCAAATCTCTCTGTCTGATTAACATAAACATTGATAAAATTAAATCAGGTCACTTTCATTTTTAGGAGTCAAGAAAAAAAACTGTATGATGTTTTATTAACCCCAAATCTTTCGGATAAACTTCTTACTTACCACCCTTCTTCAATAATGTATAAAGTTATTTGCGTTTTACGGGTAAACTTAAATGCGGCATGTTAATGTCGGTCTGTCACTTTGACAATGATTTTGACTTATAAAGCGAAGATCATTTCAAACACATTTCAAACAAAACCAAGTTCACAGCGACACGTTTTAAGTGTATGTATGCTTTTTAAATTCCGCAACTATACAACTGCGGACTGTCATTATACTGACATAAAAATATAGAACAATCTTTAAGTCTCATTTTGATTGATATGTGACGGAGATTTTAAGAAAGTGTGAGAGAGATATGAAGTCCCAAAAACTCATCCTCATTTCATAGACATTCAACAAGAATCTATTGACTGCAGCCATAGATTACCCGCTAAAGAAGGTAGACATCGTCCTATTCTAATAAAATTTATAAGTAGGAAGACAAAAAATCTGATATACAGTAACAAAAAAAAGCTGAAGAATAGTCAAATTGTTCTAAAAGAAGATCTAACTAAAAAAAGGGCCCAGCTGGTAAATGAAGCGTCGAAGAAGCTAGGACCCAAAAATGTGTGGACGAAAGACGGATATGTGCTGGCCAAGATAAATGGTTCTATAAAACGTATTTTAGCCGGAAATGACTTCGTAATGAAGGATTAGTCGGAAGAGAAATTTTGTGGCGAAGACGATACGACCTGGTTAACGATTGTAGAGCGAGCAACTTTTTCCGTTTACGTTTTTCCTACTTTAAATTGGTTTATTTATTTTATTTATTATTTGATTACAATTGTGACATCATACTTAAATCTAATTGCAATGTGTTTTTTGGTATACCGGGTGAGTTTTTTATCTTGAGACGTCATATCTCGAAAACTACGCATCGGATCAAAAAACTTTGTGAATAAAATGTATACGACGCGAAGGGGCCTATCTAATGATCCCAATCGCGACCCCCCACCCCCACCCCCAGTGGGTGGGGCGGGAGGCAACTTTCAAATCCCAAATAGGAACCACTATTTTTTATTGCAGATTCGGATTCTACGGCAAAAAAGACGTAACTTGTATGTCAAACATTTTATCAAAGTAATAATAGCATAATTATTAAAATTTAAGTAAAGTTGTCGCTTTTTGAACGCTGCACTGTCAATATCTTTGGAGCTCGTCTCAAATGCGGTGGTTGATTCCAAGAAAGTGACGTAGCGGTCTTCTAGGCAATGTGCCTCCACAAATATCGTACCGGCTGTGCGTTACCTCAGTACGTGCCTTGCTTTCGTTGCGTGTCGCATTGTTTCAATACGTTCCGTCATTACGTAACTGCATTATCAGTTATAATGCAGGCTATAACAGTACAAGAGAAAATTGAAATGGTTTACATTTACGGAGAAAGTGGCAGGGATATCAATAATGCTGTTACCCTGTATGCTCAACGTTTTCCAGACAAGGTACGGTCACGCGCTTCGTTTTACTGGGTTGTTCAACAGTTCTCCACCGAGGGAAGCGTACAACCCAAAAAAAGGACCCGCCGAAGAACAATTGCTGAAGAAAATAATGAAATTGCGGTATTAGCTGCAGTGGCTCATAACCCACACGTTAGTACTCGACGCATAAGTCGTGAATCGGGACTGAGTCAGACTTCTGTTTGCCAAATATTGAAGCATAGAAAATATCATCCGTTTCATGTTTCCCTGTATCAAAAACTTCATGGCGATGATTTCCAGAACCGAGTGACATTCTGTGACTGGGCGCTCCAACAAATACAACGAGACCCCCATTTCTTTGCTCGCGTATTGTTCTCTGACGAGGCGACTTTTACAAACCACGGTACGATTAATCGACACAATATGCATTATTGGAATATCGAAAACCCACACTGGTTACTCCAAGTTGAACAACAGCGCCCTTGGAATGTGAATGTTTGGTGTGGAATAATTGGCGAGAACCTCATTGATTCATTCTTTATCGATGGCAACTTAAATGGTGAAAGATATCGCAACTTCTTGGAGAACGAACTTCCAGTATTGTTTGAAGACCTTTCCTTGGATGTGCGACAAACAATGTGGTTTCAACATGACGGTTGTCCAGCACATTATTCTGCAGCAGCACGGGAAATATTAGATCGCGTCTACAATCGTCGGTGGATCGGAAGAGGTGGTCCAGTATCTTGGCCTGCAAGATCGCCGGATCTTACTTCGCCTGCCTTTTGTTTGTGGGGTTACTTGAAGGGTGAAGTTTATAATGCACTGCCAACAACGCGTGAAAACATGATTGAGCGAATCACTAATGCCTGCCGGACGATTACACCAGACACACTTCTCAGTTGTGTCCAAGCATTCCAACTGCGGATAAATAAGTGAATCGAAGTGGATGGACACATTTTTGAGCACTTACTGAAATAATATTATAAACACCTCAATGGTGAGAGGCGAGGGGACTCACCTAAAACAAGCACCCCGATGGGAACAGAAACCTACTACTCTACTACTAATCTGTCAGGAATCCAAAACAAAGATTCGGACATACCCTACGTCTTTTACGCCGTAGAATCCGAATCTGCAATAAAAAATAATAATTCCTATTTGCGATTTGAAAATTGCCCCCCGCCCCATCCACTGGGGGTAGGGATGGGGGGTGGCGATTGGTATCGTCAGACAGGCCCCTTCGGTTCAAATAAATTGTGTTCACAACGTTTTCTGCTCCGATGCGTAGTTGTAGAGATATTTCGTTGTCTCAAGATAAAAAACTCACCCGGTATAAATGCATCAATGAAGGCGGCTCACATTAACATTAGATCACTTACACCTAAATTCGGTAATTTGAGATTTTATGTTATTGAAAATAATTTTGATTTTATTGCTATAACAGAAACTTGGTTAAACAGTGATATTGGTGACAATGAAATACACATTGAGACATACAGTGTGGTGATAAAGTAACGCACCAAGCGAAAAAACACCCTTAGCGTTGACTTTTTCTAAAAACGCTCGGACAGGTCGATTTTATTTTAAAAAAAGACATCTTTTACAACCAATTTTAATTTTATGTCAGTTACCACTTTTGCGCCGTGACGTCATCGACATTTTTTTTAAATGACAACCTATTTTTTTGAAAATGTCATTTGAAAGCACCCATTTTTCTGAGTACAAAAATGTTAATGAATCACTAATGCATAAAAAAATTTTGAAGAAAAAAATTATTGAAAAATGGAGATGTGATTTTTATTCTTTATAAAATTTCGATCTAAAATAATACTTTCTTATAAAAACGTAACAAAACAACTTAATAAAATTACAATAAATATTGGAAATGTCCTCCACCAACTACTTGACAGTGACCAGCTCGTGTGTAAACGTTATTATTATTATTATTATACGAAATGTTATTCATTTCCGCTCACCCGACTTAACTCCCCTAGACTTTTTTATGGGGTTATTTAAAAAGTCGAGTTTACGTGAACAAACCTCAAAATTTGAAAGATTTACAAAACAAAATTAGGACAGAAATTAATAACATTAGCCGTGAAACCATCCCAAAAGTAATTAACAACGTTTACACACGAGCTGGTCACTGTCAAGTGGTTGGTGGAGGGCATTTCCAACATTTATTGTAATTTTATTAAGTTGTTTTGTTATGTTTTTACAAGAAAGTATTATTTTAGGTTGAAATTTTATTAAAATTAAAAATCATTTGCATTTTTCAATAATTTTTTCTGCAAAATTTTCTTATGCATTAGTAATTCATTAACATTTTTGTACTCAGAAAAATGGGTGCTTTCAAATGACATTTTCAAAAAAATAGGTTGTCATTTAAAAAAAGTGTCAATGACGTCACAGCGTAAAAGTGGTAACTGACATAAAATTAAAATTGAATGTAAAAGATGTCTTTTTTAAAAATAAAATCGACCTGTCCGAGCGTTTTTCGAAAAAGTCAACGCTAAGGGTGTTTTTTCGCTTGGTGCGTTACTTTATCACCACACTGTATATAATGTTATTAGAAATGATCGCAGTTCTAGGGGCGGGGGGTATGTCTTTATGTAAAAAATGACATACCTTATACAATTATATATTCCTCAGCTGAAATTGAACAGGTCTGGATTTCTGTTAATGTGCACAATAACAGATTGGTTGTAGGAGTTGTATACCGGGCTCCTTCATTAAATTATAAAATGTTCTGTGATGTATTAGAACAATCATTAGTCCACTGCGGAATTGCATCCATGCTTATACATGGGTGATTTAAATACTGACATGCTAAATATTAATAATGCAGATACATCTTATTTGCAAGCACTTCTTAACGCTACAGACATATATCAGATTATTTCTCAACCAACGCGGCTAACAAAAACTACCACGACTCCAATTGACTTAATTTTTATATCTGATTTATCTGTCTTAATATCATCTGGTTTCAAATCAATAGACCTTTCCGATCACGAATTGACTTATTGTGAATTAAATATTCTTAAACCTAAACGCCAAGTTGTATACAAAACTTGTCGAGATTTTAAAAATATTGATTTAAATAAATTTTATCGGAATTTACGCTCGTCAAATCTAGACAGAATTTATTATATTGAAGGTGTAGACAAAAATGTTTCATTTTTTACAAATACAATAATTAGCTTGTTCGATCTACACGCTCCATATATAACTATAAAATTTAGCCGAATCCGAAAGCCGGCTCCCTGGCTATCAGATAATACAAAATTTTTAATGAAATTGATAGATGACGCGAAACGTAAGTTCAGTCTAAGTAAGTCCGAGGCACATTGGAATTATTATAAACTACTGAGAAATCTGAGTACGCAAATCATTAAAACTGAAAAAAAAGCTTATTTAGAATTCAAATTCAAAAGTTCAAATAAAAGAAACTTATGTGGAGCGAGTTAAAATCAATAAATATAATGCCTGAAAAACAAACTTCGTTACCTGATACTCCATTAGATCCTGAGGAAATTAACAATTTTTTCATTAATTCTGTATCAAATGTCCAAAATATCTTATACATTCTAAATTTCTCTAACACGCACAAAATCAGTGATAACGTTTGCTCTTTTCATTTTAACACAGTCGATATAAATACAATAGTTAAGTGCCTCAATGACATAAAAAGCAACGCCTGCGGTTGTGATGATATTAGTTTACATATTGTTACCGGCCGGTCTTATTACATATTAAGTACTTATTAAGTAGCGCAACGTCAGTTGTCGGCACGCCCCAAATTCCTTTTTTTATGCGCAGGCGGCTGTCGTTACGAACCGAGAAGTTTTGTTATTATTTTATATTCATTCAAGTGACAAAAAATAAAAAGTCTCGTTCTTCTTTCGCACATCTTATTTCGAGGTGCGCGATTGTAACAATTGGCGCCCATAGCGTGGGGCCTACACCTAGTTGTGCTTCCATTACCGTGGAAGGAATTCACGACCCCTTGAATTTTGTCACTGTATCATGAGTACGAGATCTAAGAAAAACAACTCTGAGGACATCGAGCCTCAGTGGCACTGCTGCCGGAATCCATTCAACAACTTCAATTAGCTGAATTCTCCACTGAAATGCATAGCAGGAAGATGAAGCTGTTGCAACCATGTATGCGCGCTGGAATAGAATATGCGCCAACGGACTGACCAAACCTCGCGACGAGGGTTTCCTCGAACTATATTCGTTAGAAACGGGCTATCTCAGGCGGATCTCAGAAGACGCAAAGAAGTTGCTGTTCGTTCCATCACATGCTTGGAGAAGAGTACTCTACGCACACCACGACGATCCCACAGCCGATCACCCTGGAGCCGAAGTAACAGAGCGAGCAATTCGAAGGAATTATTACTGGCCAAGGATGAAACGAGAAGTACGCCGTTATGTACGAGCTTGACTCACATGCAATTGCACTATGAGGGGGCACCACAAGAGAGGGAGCCGCTCCAGCCTCACCCAGCAACACGACCGTGGGAAGTAATAGCCATCGACATAATGGGCCCTTATATCGAAAGCCGTCAAGGGAACCGTTTTATTCTTACAGTCACCGACCTCTGTACTCGTTGGGTGGAGGCGTTTCCATTGAAAACATCTGGAACTAAAATCATCACCGAAGTGCTTGAAGACCAAATCTTCAGTCGTTTTGGTTATCCCAAGTCCATCATCACGGATAATGGAGTTCAATTCACGTCCTTCTGGGACATGGCAATCAACCGTTGGGGTTGTTACCACTGGACAACACCCATATCCCATCCTCAGACTAACCCTGACGAGAAGCGTAACCAAGAAGTCAAAAAGGGGCTACGCGCCCATCTCCAGGGAAAAGATCTTCGCATCTGGGACCTAATACTGCCCAGAGTGATCTACAACCTGCGGACTCGGAGAAATGCGGCCACCGGAATCACTCCAAGTGAAGCCCTGCTTGGTTACGTTGCCGCGACCAGGAGATTGGCATCTGGAAGGCGCCAATGCAAGAATTTTGGAACTGACTTCGAAGGTAGTGCAAGCGTTTCAGTGCAACTTTTCTGTCATTTCAGGAGAAACATATTACAAATGATTTATTGACAGATAACAAAAACAATTTATTGTATCAAGAAATTGTTAATAATTAAGTTATTTGCTAAACACAGTTTCTCTAGTGCATAAAATCTTCGTCCGGGGTGAATTCCTTAAGTAGCGAATATGAATAATTAGTGTATTTACGATTTTTAATTGATTATAACAAATAAATATTGCATTTTTATATTTCTGGCAACAAATGATAATTTTGAGGTTACGGTTCAGTATATTTCCCGCTCAATAATTTTGCTCCCAGATCACGTTTGTATTCGATTGAAATACGCACTAGTTTCGTTTTCTGGCAAAACTGACTGAGTGCGTGACGTTATATCAGTGTGACCCGAACTCTTCTGGTGCAAGTGAAATGAAAACGCTAGTAGATTCCTGTTTTAATAATAGAGTTAGAACGGGAATAATTGTAAACTTAAACATTAAGGAACCAAATGAGTTTCTTGAAAATCTGTACAAAATCTCGACGGAGCTGATATTATTAAAAATAGACGGTACAAAGATACTCCTGGTTTGTACGAGTTACTGTTTATTATATAGGAGACAATTTTATTATACAGGGAGCAGTTTTATTGTATACTGGCGTCATTATACAGTGAACAGTATCTGGAAACAGAAACCATTTCTGGAAACTAGGTAACTGTTTTTGGAAAACAGATAACAGTATCTGTGAAACAGATCAGTTATCAGTAAGGCTAGCGGACTTTGTATAAAACGTCACGAATGTTGCCCCACCAAAGAGACGACTCGCAGTGCAGGTTCGTTACGGGCAAATATTGCAGCCTTAGCGGCGACGCGACGTAGCGCTCGGAAACACTACATCACACGCCGCTGTGCTGTGTTTCTCGTTCAGTAGTGGGGCGAATTTTAACATTTTTCGCTAGTCCTAGTTATCAGTTACCAATTTCTTGTATAGGAGGCAGTTTTATTTCGTGATCTACGTAAGGAAGTCGTCGAGGGCGCGCGCGCGCGCGTGCGTGAGCTTTCCCTCTAAATGTTTGAGCAAGGATGCAGCGGGGGTAGTTGGGGCATCATTATTCCTCGTCAACCCTTAACGCTGCACAAGATAGCTGCCCCAACTATCCCCGCTGCATCCTTGCTCAAACATTCAGAGGGAAAGTTCACGCGCGCGCGTGCCCTCGGCGCCGGCAGTTTCCTTACGTAGATCACGAAATAAAACTGCCTCCTGTATAAGAAAAAAATTGGTAACTGATAACTAGGGCTAGCGAAAAATGTTAAAATTCGCCCCACTATTGAACGAGACGGATATTCATTCAAATAATTCTTGGTAAAACGTCTTAAGCTTTTGGTTACTGTTGACACAATTCTTCAGAATAGAATGGTAAGATGTAGATGTTACGTATCATCGAACTTACCTTAATAATTGTTGAAAAGATGCATGCATACACAAGAAATGTAGACAGAATGACAGATGATTACCATATTTATGATTTTAATGAAAATTAAACATCCAATTAAATTCAAGCTTATTAAATTCGAATTAAAGTTTTGCATAAGAGACCATGAACCAAAAGGTTTAGCATAGGCGTCTAAAATCTCGAGAAACCAGTACAATAAAACTGCTCCCTGTATAATAAAATTGTCTCCTATATAATAAACCAATATAACAGTCCCTGTATAATAAACTTATTGTCACTCAGTACGTTGTTCATAATTAATTATTTTTTCATAATCGTTATCGTTGCAGCAACCTAATCCAAGCCTATTTTCTGCTCGTTATCAATTAATTAGCGTTTAAGAAGTGTATCCAGATCATGCGGTTATTTTGCTCTATTAAAATTACTTGAAATATTGTTTATTTATTTTTTTTTGTTAGCAGTTTTTACTGATCTAAAAAAACCTGGTTCTAGTTTCTTATGTTAGCAGCAATGGAATCTATTAATAAGTACTCTTGAGTTTTGAAATCATATGAAAAATATGTGGTAAATATATGAACATGAATAGTTTATTTATCAATTTGGCACATTTGTCTATTATTATAATTACAAGCAATTTTCACGGTTTCCGAAAACTATACTTTTAATTAAGTAAGTAGTGATCGCAAGATAAAAGAACTGCAATGTCGGTTACACGCATAATGTTATCTGAGCCTACGGTTTAAGAATTTTTCCCGTAAAGTAATTTTTTCACCGCAATTAAAACATGTAGTGAAACTCGCCTTTTCCAACAGAGTTATTATTATAGCGTCCTTTGCTTCAAACAATTTAGAAGAATTATTATTTTATCAAAAGGAATTTCGACTGGTAAAACTTTGATTTCAGTACAGTTCAGTACTTTTCAAAGTGCTGAGATAAAGTTTTACCTTGCGACAGGAAATACAAGTCTAAATAAATAGAATAAATGCTGATATAAAGTAATCGTAATCCGTTTTATTATCGTTCACTTCCATAAACAATCCACTGGCTGTATTAGTACTAATCAGCGGAGCGATAATATTTTTATACTTTGGCATTCTACTGCCATGTACTTGTTTATTCGAATTATAATGTCGTCGATGCGTGTTAGTCTTAAGAATAATTTGTTTATAATTTTTAGCATGCTCTTTATTATAATTTTCAGGAAATTTTTTAAACAGTAACTCGTACAAACCAGGAGTATCTTTGTACCGTCTATTTTTAATAATATCAGCTCCGTCGAGATTTTGTACAGATTTTCAAGAAACTCATTTGGTTCCTTAATGTTTAAGTTTACAATTATTCCGGTTCTAACTCTATTATTAAAACAGGAATCTATGTCTTTTCTTCAAGTTTAGAATAATTTTTAATATCCTTGTTCTTTAAATATTTCTTAATTAACGACTGTAGCGACTTCTATGCTGACTTTTCTTTTTGTAGTCAAAAATTTCATTATGAATATCGAAAAAATAAATAAATAAAATAATTATTACAATTTTTATTGCTTTATTTGACTTTATTTAAAACATTTTTACAATATTTGTGAGAGGATTATATTTAACTAATGTATTGTGTAAAATAAGACAATAAGCACACGTATTTGCGGTAACATTTTTTATTTTAAAAATGCATATATTTGCATCTTTTAAAAAATATACACCAATCTTAAAAACATTAATTAACTAATCATTTTATGTAATGCTAAAAATATCAATCGATTTATAATACATTTCACAAAAATGTATTCACTGTGTTAATTATAATTTACATATTTTTACTTATATCAGTATGTTACATCAATTCTGAAACCAACCTGCTTAATTAGTCTGTTTAATTAGTGCAATAAATATTCCAGATGTTTCAGACGATAATGAATATGATTATATTTTTGGAAGTAGATCTGCATTATCCACAAGAATTACATAGAGTACATAAAGATTTACCTCTTTGTCCGGAACATTTAATTCCTCCAATATCTACATCTAAAATTCCAAAACTCAACTATCTTATATGATAAAGAAAAATATATAATTAATTATAGAAACCTGACACAAGCTATGGACTTGGGGATTAAAATTAAAAAAGTTCATCGAATACTTAAATTTCGTCAATTATGCGGGATGAAAAAGCATATAGATTTAAACACTGAATGCAGGAAATTACACTCATTCATTCATGTTAATAAAAGTATATTAAGGAAACATATTTCTTGTTGTTATTATTTGTTAAGTATATCTATCAGTACACTTATCACTTTACAACAGTTTAAATACAATAACAATGAGTTAATATTGTAACAAATGGGAAGCTTTCTCACACTTAATGAAAACACTAACGTAACGAATTTTCACGATTTTTATTAGTTTTGAACATGACAATTGTTTCGACACACAGTGTCTTCGTCAGATGTGTATTGATTCTGCTTTAATTTTCTTACTGAAATATAGCTTTTTTTTGCTTCTGTAAAACGTTTATTACATATCATGTTAATTCTGAAGAAGAGGATGGAAAAGAAGAAGAAAAATCAAGAACAAGAACAGGACTGCTACTGTAAGCAAAGAAGTCTATTAAAATTTGCAATAATGAGAAACATAATAATAAATACTACTAATAACAAAGAATTGCAGTTTCACCGACTGAAAATATAATGTATTCTAAAATACATGCGTTTGCAAATTCTTTCGTTTAGATACTGTT
Organism: Dorcus parallelipipedus; assembly: GCA_958336345.1. Classification (NCBI taxonomy): domain Eukaryota; kingdom Metazoa; phylum Arthropoda; class Insecta; order Coleoptera; family Lucanidae; genus Dorcus; species Dorcus parallelipipedus. Next base: position 14,537,733 of record OY284479.1, read on the forward strand.
TCTGTAAAATTTGCATTATCGAAGTTTATTAGCTTAAAACTTTTTCACCGACTAAACACATCATCAATATACCTACGTAATAGAAGTGTTCGCTGGTAAAAATAAATGGCACATGTAATATGTAGATGGTGTTAAATTTCATTTTGTAATCGTACCTTTAAATATTATGCTGAGAATTTTTAGTTTTAAGTACATTTGTACGGATGTGGTAGCGGAAGTGTTAGTCTACAATCCTACAATATGATACCCGTAATATTAGATTCTGAAGAAGAAGAAGAAACCATGTGTTCAGATAACATTAGAAAATCTGCTTCAACATTGGAGAATTTATGTGAGAAAATTATTATCAATAATGTACATTCAGTGCCAAACATAAAACAATTAACAAATTTAATAGTCGATAAAATTATTCTTAAATTTAAAATGATAAAATTTTCAACATATAAAGATAAGTGCCGAGTGTATCTAAATTTTGCATCATGGTATTATAACGGTTCTCCACTTCGCAACATTCAAGTAAACAACTTTCATAATAATAATTTCGATATGTTTACTTTATTAAGTCCTAGCGTATGGAATTATGCTTTTCATTGTTATGATAATGATGATTATTTTCGTTGTGTTTATATCGAATATTATATTAATAATGATAATAATAAAAAAATATGTAAACTTTGCAAAAATATCTGTACAAAATTTGAAAATGTCACTCAATTTAATAAAATTAATTATATTAGGTACATATGTTCCATATCACGTTTATATCATTGGCATATACTATCACCAAATAACTATTGCGACTTTTGCGTGCAGCCATTATTTCTAATATTGACATTTCCGCAATGTTTGAATTGTCAGGCAAAATTAAACTCTCATTTAAATCAATAGTTATTTGAGGATATTATTATTGTTTTATATGTTACAACTCTATTAAAAATATAATATAGCTACTTTATATTCTTAATAATAAAGTTCTTCTAAACATCAAAAAATAGAGATCGACGGTGTTTCGCCTATTGTATTTTGGCTCATCTATTTCCTGCAGCAGTTGGTCCTGCTTCATACCAGCAAAATATTTATAAGATTCTTAATTTCAAAGGTATTGAGTTTCCTGTAAAGTTATGTCATTTACAGAAATTTGAAAGTAACAATAAATTTATATCAGTCAATGTTTATGGTTATGAAAATAACACTCTAGTAGGACCTATTTATCATTCAAAAAATATTAAAAATTGTCACATCAATTTGTTATATTTGAAGAAAAGTCAACGTGTTGGTCATTTTTGTCAAAAATCAAAAATTTATCAGAATTATGCAAAAATCAAATTTCATCGAATGAGTGAGTAAAATTTATTTGTGATAGATGTTTATGTCACTTTCGTTGTTGCATAGTTTAAATTTAAAACATCAACGCAAAAATTGGAAAATTGGCACAGTATATCTACTTTGGACCGTTGTTATTTTCTCTTTATACATCAACATTTCATAACTATATAAAATTCTGTAAAATACACATGTATGCTGACGACCTACAACTATACCATTCGTTCAACTTTTCTGAAACTCTTAAAGCATTAGATGATATTAACATTGATTTGCAACAGATAAATGATATTTCCACTAAACATTCTTTAATTACCAACCCTACTAAATCTGTAATACTATTATTTGGTAATAAAGCATCTTGTGATGTTGTAAGAAATTTAATCGACTTAAAAATCAATGACATCAAAATTCCAATCAAGAATGACGCAAAAGATTCCGGACTAGTCTATGAAATAGTTTCAGATTTAAAACGCACATTAACAATTGCATAAAAAATGCCTATCTGAAGTTAAAATTAATATATCCTCATAGACACATTCTCTCTGTACAAGTAAAAAAATTGCTGTGTAATTAGTTAGTCTTATCACAACTTTCATATTGTGCTCCTTGTGCTTATTGTGCTTGACTTATGAAGTGTCTAGGCGTATTCAGGGAGTGCAAAATTCGTGCCTAAGATTAATATTTGGGATTCGTAAATACGGCCACATTCCTCATAAATTTTCTTGTATCAATTGGTTAAATATGCAGCAGAGGCGATACATCCAAACAATGACATTATTTCGTAAAATAACAATTGAGAAGCACCCACCGTATTTATATAATAAAATAAAATTTAGGACAGATGTATAAACTTTAAACATTAGACATAAGAACACCATTACGCCACCTATACACAAAACTTCACAATATGAAAGGTCATATAGTTACTGTGTAGCGAAATATTACAATCAGATATCGCCAGATTTAAAAAATCTCGAATCACTGAGCAAATTTAGAAGCGCTTTAAGAAGACAAGTTTTTCTTTCGTTACATTAGTTACCTTTGTATAGAAATACACAATTTTGATTTATTTAAGTTCTACTATTCATGCAATATCACAGAATTGCAACTAATTTTTCTTTTTTGTATTATTTTTCTTTTAATGCTACCTCTAGGATAACTTAGTAATAGGAATTATTCATTAGGGTGGGTCATTTTTGTATGGAAAAAAACGAATATTGCGCTTTTGATTTTTAATAGCAAAATTACATGAAAACAGTGTAATGCTAGAATTTAAAGTAGATATATAACTTGAATATATTCTGGAAGTCATATAACATAAATGTCTCAAGGATAAAAGGGTTTTTAGAATAACATAATCATTTATTAATAATTAAAAAAATAATACAACAGAAAAATTAATGAAAATCATTCAATATTGAAATATTTCTTGCTATCGAATTTAGGGATTGCTTAGAGATTCGAGTTTTAATTTTATCCACCTTCTCTTGCCCTTTTAGTATACGGTTTTGATGATAACTCTGTTATTATTATTATTACAAATACGAACTTTTCATGGCATACTATATGGCCTTTCTCGTATAATTTCAAAAATTCAAACGTAAGGCGCACCCTCTAAATATTAATTAAATTCAAAAATATTTCGTAGGTGTCATAATATCACTAAAAGACAACATAATTTTGCTATTAGGTAAGAGTATCTCAAAGTTTGGTTTTTTGGCCCACCCTAATGCACAGTTCATAGATGTGGATACAAGTCAGTGTAAGAATTTTATATCTAACAAAAATTTCTCTACATGTATGTGTGGTCGCAACGCCTGCAATAATTCTTACAATTTTTTTTGTGCAATGAACACATCAGCAACTGCAACAGACCCACCCCAGAAACAGACTCCATAGGTAAGTCGTGTCGCAATTAAAGCGTGATAGATCAATATCATTTGATGTTCAGAAAGCACTGTACGTAAGTTTTGGTTTTTTGACCCACCCTATTATTCATCTCATTAAATCTCTCCTTTGTTATTAGTTAAGGTTGAGTGGTAGAGCAAGAGTGGTTTATTTTACCACAATTGAACTCAACCCTATGATTCTTGACTTGGGCTATTGTTTGTATCGTTGTAATTTAATTTAGATGAGTTTCAAGAATAAAATTATTATTATTAAGTGAGAACGAAGAAATAAGTCAAGCTGAAAGTTATATTTAAAAAAATCGTCCTCTAAAAGGAAACATGGCGACGAAAACGACAAAGCATTACAAGTTGCTTTTAAAGTTCTAAGACCGTGGTTTCTCTAAACGCCCGCCGCCGGATCCGTCGACGACCGATTAATGTGCTGGCGCGGGGAAATCACACGCTACACGCGTCGCGTCTGTCGGTATTCTTTTCTAGAATAGTGACGGATGGACGCTGTATGTACAGTTGACAGACAAGATGAATCTTTTCAGCAAAGAAAAAGATGAAATTCTAATAGAATTTGTTCGATGTACTGTACAATGTACTGTACATTCAATATAAACGGGTTCCTCGGTTTTTGAACATTCATTTGTTTTTTTCTTTCTCTTTTTGCGTAAAACCAATATTAGTTCATCATCCTCCTTTTCCCCTAAACGTAAAAAATTTAATGTTTTCTTGTTCATTTTCGGTAAGAAAAGCTCTACTGACAAAGCTCAGCTCACGTAGCGGACCGATGCGGTTCCGTCGTGTCGCCGTCGCGTCGGTCGCGGCCGCATAATTTCTCTCAACGTGAAACTGGCAGTCAGCTACGTAAGCTTATGACGTTGTTAAATCTATTGAGATAATTTCTATGTTGTGAAACATGACTTTAGAGTCTTATAGATATACAGCGTGTACCAAAAAGTTTTATACAAATGGAGAAAAAGCTTATCTTACATTTCACAAAAAAAAACTATTCTTTATAAAAAGTTCTGCATGACTTGTAGATCCATAATCAGGTACAAAATTTTTAAAAAATTGGCTGGAATGCAGGGAAAATAAAAAATAATGATTTGGACGAAGAGTAAAATACGTTCAAACTATAGTGGAGAGCAAAATGTTCAATGAAATTGTGATTAAATAGCAAAAAATTATGCACAATTGTAGATTATTGATATTCCCAGATAAAAATTAAAAAATAAACACTTCAGCAATTGTTAGACATTTTATTTTTATAAAACATTGATAACCTTCTTTATCAATTTTTATCTGGGAATTCACACATCAATCAATACTCCAGTAATTGTTAATAAATGAGTCTCGATTCTTTTTTTAGTACGTACAGTCTTTGCTTTTGTCAAATGTGTTTCCTAATTTGTCAAATGACTTTCCGATACATTCAAAGTATAGTAGGCCTGTGGATTGGAAAGTCATTTGACAAATTCGGAAACATAATTGACAAACATACCGAAACTTTACATTATGTATCTACTATCTTTACGTATTTCTTACGTTTACGTCCATTGTGAATGGGCAATAACGTGTTAAGAGAAAACATTATAAAATTATGGTAATTTTAGTATCTTTTGCAAGAATATGCTTAGATAGCCTTATTGATTTTAATTTATTCGTTGATTTTATGTGACATACAAAAACATGCGGCCAATGCAGATGCTGCCAACGATTACTGTTATACACCGTGTCCACGGATAGGGTTCACTATAGGAAAAACTTTTTTATTTTTCACCTTTCGAAAAAAAATCATTCTTTAGAAAAGTTTTTGCTTGACCTAAAAACCCAAGAAATATTACAGAAAATAATAAATTCCCATTAACAACTGAAAAAGTTGGGAAATTAATCTTTTAACTTTTACAAGATGTGGCAAAGATTAAAATTCTGTTAAAAATCACGTTAGCTAGAACCGGGCAATATTATGAATTTGATTTCTTATCACGTTTTAATTCACAAAAGTCATTTTTTATTACCTTCCAGGTTCTTAAAATTTAAAAAATGAAATAAAAAAATTTAAAACTTAATTTTTGAAGAGAGTTTATTTTATATTATGTTCTTATTTCTACACACTATCACCCAAATTACATTTACAGTAATTGATATTACTTGAGTTAACCAGTTTACTTGATTATTTGAACATTGCCGTATTTTGTGAAAGTGTAAACAGGATTTTATTTTATTTTATTGTTGTTAATGGAAATTTAATATTTTCTATAACGTTTATAGAATTTTTGAGACAAGCAAAAACTTTTATGAAGAATGATTTTTTTTCGAAAAGTGAAAAATAAAAAAGTTTTTCCTATAGTGAACCCGATCCGTGGACACGGTGTATAAACATATTTTGAGAATTTAATTGCGAGCAAAGGAAAAAGAACTAATGAAGAAAATTTTGGGGAAAGACTATAAAGCGCGAGAATCAGACTCGCGCGACAAAAAATATAAACTTTTTTTTTCTTCCATGACCAGATCCCGTCTGCACCGGAGGCACCGATTTAGACTTATTGTGGCCAAAAGAAATATAAACTTATAATATTTAATACTTAATTTAATAACAGCCCGTTTTTATTTGCCAAGAACCTTTTATTTTTTTGATCCTTCCATTATCCTCTCTCCCAGTTGTTGGATCCATTGAATTCAGATCGGCAACTTTCACAGACGTATGACTCTTGAAAGTACGACTGTGTTTACAAACATCAGCGTATTTGCTAATGAATGATGAGTTGTATTATTTGCAGTTAACTTTCCGCACCAAATCCAAATAGATTTCCTGTAAACAACGCTCGTTATCTACCTCGCCAAGCCGACGAAAACTTGTGAATCGCTGGAAAGACAATGCAGAAATTGCACAGGAACGAGTTCACAATTACCTATCTTTTTCGAACATCATTATGCCCAGAACATCTTTCATGGACCTATCAGGTCGAGAATGATTTATTAACCGAAAGTTAGAAAGTAGACAGTCGGTCCTTGATTTAGTTTCCACGTTAAAACATAAGTTTCAGAATTCAAAAATAAAACTTACTATGATTTTTTTTATTCTGTACACATTCATATTCTTAATTAAAATTTAAGTACATTTTTTAAGTTAATTCAAGGCAAACCTTTAAGTTAGCTGTCCTTTTAGTAAATATCACAAAAGGCGCAGACTTGTTGGGGGTAATGTCAACACAGAGTTTTTCCGTATATTAATAAAGACGGACTGGCATATTTCATAAATAATTTAGTAAATGTCAACCCATTATTTTTTAAAATCAATTTCTTCTATAACCTAGAATCAATATTCTCCAGTGATAAAAATACTAATACATAGCCCACAACAATTTAAAGAGAATTTTGTAAACTCTTAAAAACAAAAATAGACTAATATTGTTGGAAGACTACACTAGAAACAGATTTATTTACAAATTTTTAAAATATGTGCATTTTTCTAATTCAGCTATTCTTTTATCTGAGCCTTTCAGTTGAATTCCAGGTGCATTTTTCGACTAGCGATTATACAGGGTGTTTGTAAAATAAGTGCAAAAATTTTAACCACATTACCGTGAGAGCACATAGAACACGGAAAAATTTTTTTAAAAAATTCATAACTGGGGATTATTATTTTATCCGCCCCTTATACGACTAATATGCAATGGCGCAGTCACTCACCTAATAATATCTGTGTGGAAGAACACATTCAAACGTTCACTACAATAATTCAGTAATATTTATAGCAACTGTTCAAAGTGGCATCCATCATTAGCGACACACACACGAAATGTTCCATAATCGCGTAAATGCTGGGACATTAGCTGTAAATGTTCTTGCATTGATTTAGAAATGTGTTTCCATAAATCCGCCGTGCTTCTTCAATTTCTCGAGCTTCGCCGTAGATGAGGAGCATCTGTTCTCTCGCCGTTCGTGAATTGCGACATTTTAATAAGTAATACTAAGCACAAAAAATAGTAATCGTATTTAGCTTTAACTCGTTCAACCACTTTTCACAAACTAAACTGTTGATCCCAAAGGATACGGAGCAATAAATTGTGTGTCATGATCATAAATGAAATAAAATGAAGGAAATTCCTTGGCTACGATACGACTTACTGCGACGTGAAAAAAAATGCTTTTATTAGCCGCCCGAACTCGGCAAAGGTCACTGGGTCACTGCTCGTTTGCAGTTCTGTTTTTTGTTCCAACAGGTGCTTTCTGCGGCCGCAATAAAATTTCCCTTTCTTGACCTCAAAGACATAGACGTGCGATTAATTCTTGCCCGATTTTCAACTGCGATTTTCTCGAAATGTGTAAAACTTTTGTTAAGGACATATGAGTTCAATCGTTGCCATTTATGGTGATGTATTACAGGTTTAAATATTTGCATACAGTAAAAGAACACCCTGTACAAGCTGGTTTTTTTTGGTGACGCACTATTTTGAAATTATTTCGTATTTGTATTTCGAAATGTGCATTTTTTAACGTTGAACCAACGACCTTATGTTTTAAAACAGGTCCATACATTGTGTGTTTTGAAACGGAAAGTTATTTTAGCGGGATCATCATTAAATGACGTCAAAAATAAAGCAATTTTGAAACAGCACCAGTCGTTTTTAAAACAGTTTTCTACGCCAAAAAACGGCTATAGTTTCTCATATGAAAAGCATATGTAGCTTTAAGCGTATGTCTGCCGTAGATAATGTAGGAAACTGCGAAAACATACTTGACAGGTGTTAGCTGTCATTTAGTATCTGTTAGTTTGTTGTGTTAGTCAGTGTTAATTATTTAATAGAATTTCTTGTTTTCGGCATTTGAGAAAATTTTTTAAATTATATTGCAATTTAGTGAAATTTTTTCTCTCGTACAACTTATTTAATATTTAAAATTTTAAAATAATTCATATTGAGAAAATGTGGAAAGTCCGAAAGGAATCTGCACGATATACACCCTGTTCAGGAATTAGACGACTCGGTGGTCGTAGCGCTGTTCCTTGTATGATTCTAAGAAGAAAATCTTAATACAAAAACTTTGTAGCCCTTTGTATGCGAAGTCATCAAAGTTGAAGGTATGAGGAATGAAAAATGCGTTTTAAGTGCATTTAACCGACCAAAATTTGTTCAAATTATAATTATGTAGAAGTTTTTGTTATCTTTGCAATTTTTCCTCATTTTAAGCTGTTTTAACAACAGGTCTTCAACGAGTTAAAACTAATAAGTAAATAAAATAAAAGTAAGATAAAATACATTTTTGTATTAAGATTTTCTTCTTAGAATCATGCAACGAACAGCGCTACGACCTCCGGATCCCCTAATTTCTGAACAGCCTGTATATGATTCTATAGAAGACATACAATTCCTGTTGATTGAGCCGTACCACTAAGTATGATGAGTCACATCCTACCTTAACTGGCCCCCACAGTTTAATAAAGTTTTATTCCTTTATGATTGCGATTAAGTTTTAGAGTCAGGGCATGGAATCTCAATCGTCAAGGCCATGCCTGTATGTTCTGCACTAATTTACTAGATGGCACTAGATGGTGTTGTTTGGAAATCTGTAAAAATGCTGAGAAGTACAAATCCCAAATAATAATGCGTAGTGTATTAAAATGGTTAATTACGTTTATAATTGAATTTTAACATCATACTGTAACGATTTTAAAGGTTCTATTAATTTTTATTTTAAACAAAACACGAAAATAGTTAAACAAATTTATTTAAAAACAAACTAACTTAAACAATAATTCATTTATAAACTTATACGTAATTTATGTTAACAGCCGAGCGAAAGTTTATAACGCGACTTCGATTCCAAACTGTCCAATGCAGAATTAATTCGAACTGACCGGCCGCGTGTTTTATAGCCGGGGTTGTTTATCTGGGACATTCGAGTGCGCGACAGAAAGTCTCAGATTGATTCCATCACTGACGTGATGTCGAAGCGTCCGAAGCTTCTCGTCTAAGACGCGTCGGCGATGACGCATCAGACGGGCTGGCACCGCAATCGTCACACTGCCCCCTTCTTAAAAACGTTTCGTCTCGGAACGTTCCTCGTGATAGCCTTGAAGGAGGATGTCGAAAGCGGCATGCTGGACCCTTTTTACAACATCCGGTCTGGAAGAAATAGCAGTTTACGGTTTTCCTACTGCCAACAGCTGCCTGTGGGTGGTGACTGCAGACTAGAACTTCAATTCCCGTTCCGTTGAAGATGACTTCTATCATGCTGCGAACGATCCTCCAGTCCAGCACATCTAGTCCGCAGCCTACCTTGGGAATGACTAATTTCGTCTCCTTGCCTTCCACCAGCTGTCTCTTCAGGCTCCATAAAGCTTTCCAAATACTGCGATAGTCAGGCTTACCGCTTGATGTCTTCTTGGTGACTAAGTAGTACACGTGTCGTCTTCGTTCCGCCTCCGTGTGGATGATCTGCAGGCTCTTGCCCACCATGGGGTGCTGTCTTAGGAGTTCCTCGACCTGACCAAATTTCTTCCGAAAGACTTGGGCTATCCCCTTGGACATCCTTAGGTCTTCTGCCACACAGTGGGCCAGACTGTACTCTGGTGATACTTGAAAAAGGTCTTGCTGTCTCTCTGTGGTCACTCCGAATCGCGCCTTACTTCCTGTGGCCTGATGAAACATGAAGGTTTCGAAGTTTACTTCGGAATCTTGCGTCCGTTGTACTGTCACTTCATTTTCTTCTCCGTTGTAAGGAGCCATTCGGTTGAAGTGGATAACTTTGGGTTTGCCATGCGGAATCTTCCTGATGCGGTAGATGACATCGTTGATTCGTTTCATGACTTTGTAAGGACCTTCCCAAGATGTCTGCAGTTTTGGCGATAGCACTCGACGTCTTTGAGGATTATAAAGCCAAACCAGCGCTCCAGGTTTGTATCCTCCATTCTGAGCGTTGATGTCATAATGCTCCTTCATTCGGTCGCTGGCTGTCTGTATGTTGTGACGCACTTGATTGTGAATGTCGTCCATTTTTCTGCGTAGACCGCTCACGTAGTCTTCGTCGGCAGGGATTTCGCCAGGCTTCACGCCAAATTTCAGATCGCAGGGCAGTCTTGGCTCTCGCTCAAATACCACTTTTGCTGGTGTCTCTCCTGTTGTCTCATGAACGGACGAACGGTATGCCAGTAGAAAAATGGGAATGTACGTGTCCCAGTCTCTCTGATGATCGGAGACTACCTCGGACAAATGTCGATTGATGGTTCTGTTGAATCTTTCCACCATTCCGTCTGACTGCGGGTGAAGTGCAGTGGTTCTAGTTTTCCGGACGCCGAGCAGAGTACACACGTTCTTGAATAAAGCCGATTCAAAGTTCCTTCCTTGATCTGAATGCAGCTCCATGGGCGCCCCATACCGACTGATCCATTCTCGGACAAGGACTTCAGCAATGGTTATCGCCTCTTGGTTTGGTAGGGCGTGTGCTTCAACCCACTTGCTAAAGTAGTCCATCACCACGACAATGTACTTATTTCCACTATTCGTTTGTGGAAATGGGCCGGCTACATCTATGGCAACTCTCTCAAAAGGACTTCCCACGTTATACTGTTTCATATGAGCCTTGCCTCGTCTGTGGAGGCCGTTACTAGCTGCGCAGACTACGCACTTCCTACACCAGTCCTTCACATCTTCCTTGCAGTTCACCCAGTAGAATCGCTCGCGAACCTTTTCCATAGTCTTCTTGATTCCCAGATGCCCTCATCGTTTCATCGTGAAGTTCCCTCAGAACTTCCGGCACCCTATTCTTGGGGATCAGTAACTGTGTCTTCTGTTCCGTGCCTTCCTGGTTCTCGATGGTTCGTTTCAGAAGACCATGATCCAGCACTATGGAGTCCCACTGCGCCCAGTACGATTTCACGGATGGTGCACACGGTGCTATCTCTTCCCAAGTAGGCCTTGCCTCCCTACTTTTCCATTCCAGCACCAATTTCAAATCCTGATCGTTCTCCTGGTCTCGTCGCAATTCTTCACCTTGCCATTTGTCGTCTACGATGGCCGTCCTCGCAGTCGTGGTCACTTTGTCCTCCAGCCGACTACAGTGCTTACAGTCTTCGGCACAAGGTCTTCTCGACAAAGCATCGGCATTTCTGTGGCTAGTTCCGGTCCGATGCTGGATTTCAAAATCGTATTCCTGAAGTCGTTCGATCCATCGTGCGACTTGTCCTTCAGGATTCTTGAATCGGAGGAGCCATTTTAAAGCGGCATGGTCCGTCCTCAGGAGAAAGTGTCTGCCATATAAGTACTTGTAGAAATGTTCTATGGACTTTACCACGGCTAGCAATTCCCTTCTAGTGACGCAACAATTTCGTTCCGGCTTTGACAGGACTTTACTGAAGTAGCCAATCACCTTCTCTGCTGTTTTAGTTGTTCAAAACTAATTTGGCAATGTTGGTCCCATTCAAACGGACGACCTTCTTCGGTGAGTTTTGTCAACGGCTTAGCGATGTCCGCAAATCCGTGAACATAGCGACGATAGTAAGTGCATAGGCCTAGGAAACTCCTTATCTGGTGTTTATTCTTGGGTGTTGGCCAGTCCTTCTTGAGGCTAAGCTTTAGTCCAGCCCCGCGAAGCCGCTGGAACACTCCTTCCAGGTTCTTCAAATGGTCGTCGAAAGTTTTCCCCACCACGATTATGTCGTCCAGGTATAATGCATGTTATCCAGGACAGACCCTTCTGAACCGTCACCATTAGCCTCTCGAATGTCGCTGGGGCATTACATAACCCGAACGGCATCACCGTGAATTGCCATAGACCCATACCAAGGGAAAACGCCGTCTTTTCTCGATCTTCGGGCGCTAGTTCCACTTGCCAATAACCACTCTTTAGATCCAAGGTCGAGAAGATCTTTGAACCAGCCAGGGTGTCATCAATCCGTGGCAGAGGATAGCTATCCTTTTTGGTGACGTTGTTGAGCAATCGATAGTCTACGCAGAACCCTGTGGATCCATCCTTCTTCTTCACAAGCACCACCGGTGACGCCCATGGGCTGCTAGATGGCTCAATCACATTGTTTTTTTCCATCTCGCGAATAATGCGTTCTGCTTCTTCACGCTCCGCCAATGGTAACCTCCTTGGAGCTTGACGGATGGGTCTCTCTTCTCCTGTCTCTATCTTGTGTTGTGTGTTGTTGTCTGATCGTCGGTATTAGGTTCGACCATAATGACTTGCCCATCTTGGAAAGCGCCATTCACGTTTGCATCGACTATAACCTCGGTTCTGCTAGGCAATACGACATCTTCTGCGAGAAGAACTCGAGCGGCCACGTCCTCTCGTTGATGTAGAACCAACTCCTCGTTGTTAACCGCCAACACGCCACGCTTCAGATCCAATTGGAACCCATGAGCACACATGACGTCCATGCCCAGAATCGCCTCATCCTCTGTTTCTGCTACCAGCGCACGGTGTTTGATGGGAGTCGCTCCAATCGTAATGATCACCTCTACTTCACCATGGACAGTCGCTGATGTTCCGGTTGATGTCCTCAGTCTCCATTTAGTCGGCTCGGTGCATCTTGATGACTTGATAACATCAGGCCTCAAGATAGTCTTCGTCGCACCCGTATCCAATAACATGGTGTGAGGGATGTCATCAATGGTGGCATCCACGAAGACACTGCTGGTTAATCGCCGCAGGGCTATTACTTTCGTGGCTCTTGTCTTTGGGGGCCTTAGAATACGGGTCGACGTTTGTCCATCTGCATCGACCAGACTTAGTTTCCCTTGTGGCTTTCTTCGTGGAGGATCCTGCCTGGCCTTGGGACACCGCCTACGAACATGTCCCTCTTCCTGGCAATTCCAGCACACCAGCGGATTCTTCTGCTTCAGGAGTTGTTCCACAATGCGGCGAACATCCTCCGCGGTGGCACACTCCTTGTGCTGTTCTTTTGTAGCAGATCGCACCTTGACGCTGGCAGGTTTCTCTTCTTGGGAGTCCATGGCAGCTCGTACCTTGACATGTCCTCTTGAGACTCGCTTCGCCGCCTCGTATTCCAAAGCGTAGGCCAATGCGTTCTTGGATGTCTTAGGGTGGGCCATTCTCAATGCCTGCTGTTGTCCGGGTCACGGATTCCATCTTCGAAGGTCTGCATCGTCAAACATTGCAGGAATTTATCAGGCGCTGCAGGATATGCCGACCGGGCTAGGCGCTCTCTCCGGATTTCTGGCAACGGTTTCTCAGCTGCGCATGGTACACGTCGGTCAGATGCGCCTGGCCATAACGCATCTCCAGCCTGTTCACCAGCTTGTGGAAGTCTTCTTGTTCTTCTGCCGGCATCATTTGTAGCACATCGCTAGCGTCCCCCCTCAAGGCCACAATTAACGAAGTGGCTTTTTCACTGGCCGTCCATCCGTTCGCCTTTGCTGCCGCTTCGAACTGTTTGAAATAGTTAGGCCAAGAAGACTTCCCATCGAACGTCGGTGGTTTTATTTTCAATTTAGAAATTTCCGCTGGTCCTACCACAGTTTGGGCCTCATTATTTTCTGGTACTTCTGCTGATGACGGATGTTCGAATATTCTCAATCCTGCCATGATTTGTTCGAGATTCTTAATTTTGTTATCCTTCTGGAATAGTATTTCTTGCAGATTCCTTATCTCTTCTGATATTTTTACAACTAGTTTATCTTCGAGCCCTTTTGATTGCTCTAGAAATTCATCCTTCAAATTATCAGACTGTTCTTGTAATTTAGTTTCCAGATTTTTCGACTGTTGTATCAATTTATTTTCTGAAATTTTCACGTTTTCTTCCGTGTTTCTAGAGTATTCCATTAATTTATTCAGATCGTCTTTCAAATTTCCGGATTGTTCCAACAATTTATTTTGCAATTCCTCCTTGAAACTTCTGGATTGTTCCATTAATTTAGCTTCGAAATTTCCAGATTGTTCCATCAATTTATTTTGCAATTCATCTTTGAAGTTTCCAGATTGTTCCTTTAATTTAGCTTCTAAATTTCCAGATTGTTCCTTTAATTTAGTTTCTAAATTTTCAGATTGTTCCATTAATTCATTTTGCAATTCATCTTTGAAGTTTCCCGATTGTTCCTTTAATTTATCCTCTAATATCTTACTTAAATCTGCAGGACCGCCCGAGATTTCAAAAAGAAAGACTTCCGGATCCTCCCCTGCTTCTAGTAGAGCTTGGTGAAGTCTTTGTTGCACAATCGATTTCTTTCCGGAAATTTCCAATTCGCGTTCTTCTAATTCGGCTTTCAAGTCGGTCACTTTTAAATCTTTTAACAGCACTTTCTTTGAAGCCATTGTTTCTTTTTCGACACTGCACTTTGTTTAATAATTTGTTTAATTTCAATTTAATTTTAATTGTTTATTTATTTTCACGAACCTCACACCTCTCACCAAAGTAACGATTTTAAAGGTTCTATTAATTTTTATTTTAAAACAAAACACGAAATAGTTAAACTAATTTATTTAAAAGCAAACGAATTAACACTAACTTAAACAATAATTTATTTATAAACTTATACGTAATTTATTTTAACAGCCGAGCGAAAGTTTATAACGCGACATTGATTCCGAACTGTCAAATGCTGAATTCCATTCACCGGCCGCGTGTTTTATAAGCCGGGGTTGTTTATCTCGAACATTCGAGTGCGCGACGGAAAGTCTAGTCTAGTTTATTCTGCCGGCAGCACTTTCTCGACTAAGGTGCGTCGACTAGACGGCCGTGACGCAAGAGACAGTCTGACGCCGGCTGGTGTCGATGGATCATTACAATATTGTCTTCGATTTAATCATTTTGTTCGCAAAAAATGTCCCATTTTATTCATGTTACTTCAATACAATCGATATAATATATAAAAATACTGGTTGTTAAATTTTATAACATAACAATAAATACAAATAAAATGCACCACCTACATTAATAGGATAATCATTGGTGCAAACAGAATTAATTTTGTTAGAAAATGTAAAAAATACAGTTTTAACATAATGTCCGAAAATATGTTATACAAGAGCTAAAACAATGATGGATATAATTAATTCATTACAGTGAACATCTAAAAATTTTTCATGTTCATACCACTCAGTTATAAATTTTTCTGTGTGGTCAATGCATTCGTTCCAAATAATTGGAGTACATTGCTTTAGTGCCTCCTCCCATATTGCAAGCACTTTATCATCTGTATATCCGTCTCGTCCAATACGTTAATCATAGTAACGTTTCGATTGGGCCTATATTAATTCAATTGCATTGAATTCACACTGATAAGGTGGTAATCGTGCCACTTCATGTCCATTGACTTTTAGCATTTCATCCACCAGGCAACGTTTTCTTTTTTATTGGACTTCGCCAAAGCAAGCAATTCACATTTAAACATGCTTGAATTTTGAAGGATATTAATAGTTGATAACCAATCAATAATACTTGCTTTATTCCAGGAAGACGTTGGCATTTTTTCCACCAGCGTTGAATGATATGAAGCATTGTCCATAATTATTAATGATGGCTGTTCTAAATTGTTTATTAACTGTTAACACAACCATTTCATAAACATTTCAGTATTCATTTCACCATAGTAATCTTCTACAGGTGATTTTGATGCAAACAATAAAGGTGCATCTTCTACAAAGCCTTCCCTTGTGCCTGCATGTACCACAACTAACTGAATAAGAACTGGATTTATCTCCCGATGAGACTTAATCCGTCTGACAGAAGACAAACTGATTTTTAATGCTTCTGGCACTCGTTGTGAATATATTTCGTATTAGCAATTTGTATTAATAGAAAATGACACTTTCAACTCCTCCTCCTCCTCCTGTACACATTTCAATGGTATCAAACTGCCTTTATTCTCTTTTTCGTGTTCAAAATAGTCCAGCAAATTCAAAACTAACGTTTGAGATTGCGAACGTAAAGTTTTACGTAGGTATGCAACTGGAGCAAATAAATTCACTTTTTCTTTTTTTTTGTCTGTGGTGGTTGCCCAACGGGGTCCTAAATCAAAGACTTGTCAGGACCTCAGGAGCGGGAGTGTATTTGAGTGTGTGTAAAGTGTTCCATGGTTTTGTTACTTCCAACTTTCTCGTCGTTTAAGGGGAAGCAGTGTCGAATTTTATCCCCAACACTGCAGGGTGTTTTGAATGTAATAATACGTTATTAATCACAAAATACTCACACAAGCATAAACATAAAGGTTATGTCAAATCACGACTAAAGCCGCTTATACTGTGCATGTACGACCATTGCGCTGGCTCATTTTTCCATAAGCGTCGGAAGCCCTTTCTTTCCATCTTTTATGTAATCAGTTCTACCCCTTTACAAACTTTATTTTCTCTTATCACTTAGTTTCTTTTTGGTCCATCTTCATTTCTTTCGAAATTATCGCTAGTTCAATTTACTTTCATGTTATTCCTTTAACATTCCAAGCGGTGTCTTTAATATGTATACCTATCTTTAATCTGTACTCGTCTTTCCTTTTACCATGGGTGTGTCGTCGACACTGAGACCGTTTCTCTTCCGAGGTCTGTGTTGATTCTGTTGTTTTAAGGGAACAGGTCTTTTATCTTAGTTGACATTGTCCAAAACTCGCCTTTCACTCTCTCTTGTCAACTGCACAACATGCATTCATGACATAACTTTAGAAAAAGTTAGTAAAGGCAAGTAAAGGCAACCCGCTTACTTGATTAGTAATAAGTAAAGGCAACCCGCTTACATGATTTAAAAAAAATATATTAAATTTTTTAAATAATTTTTTTTTAGATATGGGTTGTGATACACGGTTGAAACGAGAAAAAAAAATGCTATTTAATCGTACAAAAATTCAATATGGCGTCCATTTAAAATAAGAAAGTTGCTATCAATATCTTGACAGCCGCCATCTTGAATTTTATTTTGACTGTATTTTCAGCTGTATTTTATCAAACATAGTAACTTTTATATGAAACATTTTTTCATACTTTTATAATTGCGAAGTTATTGGATATTAAAGAAAATAGCGATTTTCAGTTTTTCTGCGATAATATCTGAACTATTCGGAATTTTCAAATTTTCTCAACGGAATCTGAATCAGCACATAAAACTGCAAAATATTGCCCATTTAACCAAATCTCTATCTTCACTAATAAGAAAGTTACCCATGGTAGCCTACTCAATCTGGGACACACTGTATACGTTATAGCAAGTTCCACTCATTTTTTAATGGTATGAAGAAGTAGTTTTTGCAAGTGGTAATAAATTAATGTTGCAATAATTGGTTTATCAGTAATCACTGACAAATTATTAATAACGTCAGCCTACATGGATTA
Source organism: Dorcus parallelipipedus (assembly GCA_958336345.1). Lineage (NCBI taxonomy): Eukaryota > Metazoa > Arthropoda > Insecta > Coleoptera > Lucanidae > Dorcus > Dorcus parallelipipedus. The sequence goes on from OY284479.1 coordinate 14,555,240, forward strand.
CATTCCTTCAATAATTTGTGTCTATTTTCTTCAACTTTTCACAGTAAAATCAAATTAAGGAAACGTGTTAGGATATTCTAGCAAAGTTCATTTTGTAGTAAATCGTTTAATTTATGACTAAATACAATAATTTACTTAAAATTTATCCCATAACATATGTACATTAACATGAGGTCAAATTTTTAGCACGTAAATCCCTATGGCCACACTTAAAAAAATTCACTGTATAATTTATTCCAAACAGTTAGGTTAAGTTTATGTATGTTTAAAGCTGGATTTACATGGAGCGTTGAGCGCGTCAAAACGCCGAACGTACTGTACTCTCATTGGTTACTGCTCTTTACGTAACGAGCACTAACCAATGGGAGTACAGTACGCCCGGCGTTTTAACGCGCTCAATGCTCCATGTAAATCCAGCTTAACTCTTATAGTTCAAAAACTTCGGGTAAACTTCCTGAACGCACTCTAGGATATGTTGGCAGAGCTAAGCTTGATTTTTTAAAAGCCTAACTAATCACAGCATCCATTATTGATTACTTTAATTCATCATTTATTTTTTTTTTTATTAAGAATTCAACATGTTTTTTTTTATCTGTTGTGGTTGCCCAACGGGGTCCTAAGTCAAAGACTTGTCAGGACCTCAGGAGCGGGAGTGTATTTGAGTGTGCGTAAAGTGTCCCATGGCTTTGTTACTTCCAACCTTCTCGCCGTTCAAGGGGAAGCAGTATCGAATTTTATCCCCAACACTGAAGGGTACCTGAAGTCGATACCGACCACCCCCGAGAAAAATCCCGAGTGCGGTTCGAACCGACGACCATGCGGTTGCAAGGCCGGTCCTCTTACGACTGAACCGTTCAGGCGTTTTAATAATAATAATCCTAGTGAATTTATACTTTTCCAGTGGTAAATAATATTGTCACCGGTATTAACACACATCGTCGAACATTTGTAGTTTTTAGAGACAAAACGAGTGTCAAACAACAGTTAAAAATTTAATGCATTGGTGCCATAAAACTAATGCAAAAACCGCGTGAATTAAAATTTTCAAAAAATTGTAACGACAAATTTCCATATAAAATTAGAAATATTGAAGTTTTGATGCAAATTTCGAATTTAAATGAGTAATGGATGTGAAATATCATACCTCATTAATGTACTGTTTGCGTAAAACAGTTCAAATTAAATGAAATGGAAAATTACCAATTAGCAAAAGTTTTAACCACGGATGTTATTGCGGATTTTACATATCAATGTTAATTAGATAGAATTTCTCATGTAATTTTCTACACTTTGGCGCATAAACGATTAAATTACAAGTATTTTCCAATAAATTCGTTTAATTCCTACTTCCCGAAGACATGAAGTAGCGAATATATTTTTTCAGTTTCCCTGAACGTGGTAGATTCTTAAGTAGGGTACTGCCAACCGTCCACGGACGCAAGATGTGATGCATTCGTATAAACTCGAGAAAAATTTTTATTATTTCACATGTGCATAGTGCAGGTTTGGTTAAATTAGCCCGCGACTTCACTCGAACTCATCATGTCTTGCGTTCGAGCACGTCTGTCGGTGTCCTCTCTTTAGTAACCGAAAAGTGAACTTAATAGAATTTAATTTAAATTATTAAATTAACATCTATAAAGTTCACTTTTCTATTACTAAAGAGAGGGCACCGCTATTAAGCGGCAATCAATTAAAAATGAATCTGTATTCTCATATATGATTGTTAATTTAAGTTCTCCAATTTGATGTCGGGATAGTAGCGCCTTCGATACGTTTGTCGATCTGAACTTAAACTGAAGCGGAATTGGTCAGGTAAAAAGAAGGTTTGTACCTTTCCGGATCTCACGAAGGTAGATTAAAGGTTGTCGCACACTTATCCGTCACGTTCCGTCACAGCGCCATCCGCTGCCTTCTGTCAAAGTACTCTACCATCGCACACTTTACCGTCGAATTTTAAGGAGGAAACTTGGAAAGATTATTTTCTTAATATCAAGATCACGGAACTTGAGCTGTGCATCATCAATCACCGAAGTTACAATCGACAATTATTCTAGTATTATTTCTTTATTGATGAGAAAAAAGGATGGAGTTATGCTTCTTATGTCTGATGATGCAACTTCAGACGCGTTTTATTTATGACACAGAGCTCTTTTCTTATGAAAACAACTTTATATAATACACTCACCGGCAGAAAATTCGATCCATGTGACAGTTTGTTAAAAAACAAATAGATTTTTGTAATTAGCGTGCGAAATAGCTTTATAATCATTTCATTTACTGATATTTATTATTTTTGGCGAAAATTCAATGTAAACAATGGATTGCAATTGAGAAGGTGTAAAAACTGGGCTTACTGGGTTTTGTTTTATTCGTTTTTGTCTCGTATACCATAGTATTGTTGGTAGTGGTATCATGAATATGTCAAATAGAGATCATATTTGACAAAATGATGGACTTAAATTCAACTGAACTGCACGGGCAATAGCCCTAATTCAGGATGGCCGCTTCGAGTATTACGCAGCAAGAGTTTTTGCTGTTTCAAGATGCAGTGTACAACGAGTATGGGAACGGTTTTTGGAGACAGGGGATTACATGAGAAGAACGGGCTCAGGGAGAAAGAGGTCCACTACGGCTCAAGATGATCATTATTTGGCCTTAAGATCCTTAAGGCTACTGCAGTCACATTGAGAAATGATCTATAATAGGTAAGAAACGTGGCCGTAAGTGAGAGAACGGTGAGACGACGCTTGGAGGAGACTGGATTGAGGGCAAGAAGACCTTCACATGGGCTAAGGTTAACGAGACAGCATCGAGTAGCCCGACTAAAATTTGGTCGTGAACATCAAAATTGGGGCGATGCAGATTGGGGCCGGATTCTTTTTACAGATGGTCTCGATTTTGTCTGAGGTCCCCCAACGGTCGCCAAAGGGTGTGGCGAATAAGTGGTGAAAGGTTTGCTCAATACAATATTGTACCTCGGCTTAGTTTCAATGAGGTTTCCGTTATGGTCTAGGGTGGCATTTCCATTGATGCTCATATTGAGTTAGTGTTCATTAGTGGGGGGATCCGTTACTAGGGACAGGTACATTAGGGAAATACTGGAATCCCATGTTGTACCTTTTGCGTCATTTATTGGCAATGACTGCATGCTAATGCATAATAACGCCCGCAGTGGGTAGTAAATGAATACCTGGACGAAGTTGAAATCCCCCATATGAACTACCCAGCTCGAAGTCCCCACTTCAACTCAATCGAGCATGTCTGGAACATGATAAGCAGACATGTTCGAACTTGAATTCCAGTTCCAGAGAATTTGGCAGCATTTTCTGAGGCGGTGGTTTAAGAGTGGGAGTCAATCGACCAAAACAACACCCACCTAATTGAGGGTATGTCTAGACGCTTGGAAGCTGTTATTAGGGCTAGAGGGGGAATACTTGCTACTAGAGCCCATTACATAACTTTTAAGAACATTTTTTCATTTAAGAGATTTAACCTAAATTTTGTTATATTGAAAAATTTAATTAAACTTAAGAAAATTTCCACCATTTCGATTCAGTGCGACCTATATAACTTGTAAAATTACTGCAGATCATATTCAATACCACAAAAGCATACATAATATACAGGGATCATAATTACATTCCTAAAACTCAGTGGATCGAATTTTCTGCCGGTGAGTGTATTTGGCAATCGAATTCCAGATTTCTTTGGCTAATGGACACTTTAAAAATTGCTGAACGTTTCACTAACGGTTGATGGCAGCAATATTAACATGCAAAATCCATTGAAGAATCTTTTGACGGACTTGCCGGTCAGTGATGTGACGTTGTCTTTCCCTATAACGTGAATCGACCTTAAGTGTGCGACAACCTTTAACGGACAGGATTCTTGGTCTCCGATCCTTTTAGTCAAAAGACGGAATGTGTCGTGACGGAAATTTATCAATTTCTCTCTGATTGTCAGGTATCGATTAATGGTCCTGTTCATCCTTTCCACTGTTGTAAACTGCGTATAATTATTTTTATGTAAGATTATATTTCTAACAAACATCCGGTAGTTCTATGAAAATCATAGTTGAATTATCTGTGTCCCAAGAATATCACGATTAAATTAGTGCTAAAATGCTGCATCGGAATTTGCTTAGTCGTAGATGAAATTAGAGCTAATCTAAGAAAGAAGTATTGCTTTTGCTCATTGTAGCTCTCAATTAAACTAAACGTATAAATTGCAGTAATACTACTTTCCTTTGGAGGGATGCAAGATAATTCATCTCATTTGGATAGTTAGTTCTACGATGAATTCGTAAGGGTAAAGTTGAAACCTTTTCTAAAAGTCTTTGTGAACAAGTTTTTTTTAACCAATTAATTTAAACTCAATACAATAGTTTTAGTAAGCTAGTGTTTCAATGCCTTTATCCACTTAATTAGCTAATAAATTAATTAATAAAAACCAGTGCTCGCAATTCACTAACGGCCAGCACGCAACATTATTTTTGGTGGCAGCGATGGGATTACTGACTGATCAGCATCGATAATTAACTAATCCAACAGACTGTTACTAATTTAATTAACATTAAGTGAAAACGGGAATAAAGACAATTTACTACGTACATTAACAAAGTCAGCTAAGGTGGATACTTGGATTACCAATTACCAACTCAAAGAAATAATCTACTGAGATATTTGGACCAGAGGACAAATCCTTGGATTACGAGAAAAAAAGAAAGAAAGAATTCCTTTGGAATTTCAGCTGCATTCATTCAACAAGGATTACGAGAAAAGAGAGGAAAATTCCGAAGACAACAGTTCAGTGTTAAAATTGTGCAGTGAAAAGTTATACATATTTCAAAATAAAGTGTATGCAAAAAGAAAGTTCTCTCTTTCTTCCATTAAGTAAGGAAGTTAAGTAAATAATAAATATTACTTATTTTTTTGTTGTATCGCATGACAACAATTTCTGAAGAATTTCAGTTTCATTTCAGACAATTTTTCTAACAACATGGAATCTGAAATTACATTAGATTCAGCTATTAAATTACTTTCAACATTTGATGGCAGTCAGAAAGAATATCTGCATGAATTTGTTTCAAATTGCGAACTAGCGTTAGAGTCAATATCAGAAGTTAATAAAGTAATATTGTATAAGATAACTAAGACAGGCAAATCTAGAAATCTCATTAGATTTAGAACGTTGGATACATGGAGAGATTAAAAAGAATATTTTGAGGAAATTAATACAAATCACTTACAAGATTACAGTTAGAAATAATTGAAATTAATCTCCGCCCACAATAATTTTATATCCGTAGATATGTATTTCGGCAGCTAAGCTGCCATCTTCATTATAATTTAAAAAGCACTACATGAAATCTAACAGCTACCTACCTACCTACCTATTTACCTACCTGATCATACTAATAGTATCTAAAATTAACCATCAAAACCTACCAAAAAGGCAAATCAAATAAAACGGAAATAAGTATTGGTCTAATATTCTGAAAAAGGTTCTTAAAGGTTCAGAATATTAGACCAATACTTATTTCCGTTTTATTTGGTTTGCTTAGGTTTTGACGGTTAATTTTAGATACTATTAATATGATCAGGTAGGTAGGTAGCTGTTAGATTTCATGTAATGTTTTTTAAATCGTACTGAAGATGGCAGCTTAGCTGCCGAAATACGTATCTACGGATATAAAATTATTGTGGGCGGAGATTAATTTTAATTATTTCTTAAACCACAGTCTCCTTTACTATTTTTTAGATTACAGTTAGAATTAAATTCTTGTCGTCGGTTAAAAAACCGTTTTACAGTTTTCTCAGAGATTCTAGAATAGCTAGGGAAATCATGAAATTATTAAAAGAATAGGGAAAAAATGTATTTGTTGAAGGGTTACAACAACCACTAAAAAGCGCGAAATGTAGATACTTTTGAATTATGTAGGTATAGAAATAGCTATTTCAGAAGAACGCGCTTTGATTAGCGATAAAGAATAATAATAATAATAATAAATAGTAAACGTCTTTATTATCTGCTGAACTTTACATTTTACATTGAAGTTACATATACATTTCACATAAAATCAGCAGCAGATAATCTCAGGACGAGGTTCAGGACACCCGCAAAGCGAGCTTACTGTTCTACCACCTAACCCTGTGATTACTACAAAATTACACGTTGAACGTATATTTATTTTTAACTTTATAACCACTTAAGAATAAGGAAAACAAGACAAAACAAGAACAAAACCGTTCAGGTGAGAGAAACAATGAAAACCAGAAAAGAAAGATTACATTACTTATCCAAAAAATTTGCGACATTAATACATAAAATCACTGATTAGAAAGCAAAATGACACGCAGTCGTTTTTTAAAAACAATAATTGACAAAGACTTGACGGCATCAGGTACAGAATTTTAGAATTTACTAACATTATATGAGAAACTTCTTTCAAATAATGCCGTTTTATGAAGAGGTGGAGTAATGAGACCCTTAAAGCGAATAGTAATTGTGCGTATATCTGTTCTGAACCTGATTTTCCGATGTAAATACTGTGGACACTTGTGTAGTAGAATTTTATGAAACAAAACTAAAGAATGTAGGTAAATGCCTTCTGTTGGACATATTTAACCACTTGATGTCTTTGAGTTTATGGGACACATGCTCACGCCTTCTAATACCAAAAATTAAACGTAAGCAACTATTTTGCACACGTTGTATTCTATTAATTGTATCCTTAGTTAAGCATGGCCCATACACAACGTCACAAAATGTAAACTGGGATAAAACTAAAGCATCAGAAAGAATAATTTTGAAATTTCTATTTAAGATATGCCTATTGGCGTATAAAAGTTTCAGTTTAGAATATTATTTTTTTATACACTGATCAATGTGATATTTAAATCTTAAATTACTATCAAAAAATAGGCCTAAATTAGATTTTACGTCATGAAAAAGTAGCGGCTCACCGTTGATGGTAAGTGACATACCATTTAGGATAGTTTCACGAGTTTTCGCAGGTCCGAATAACATAGCGGAAGATTTAGCAGGATTTAATATTAATGAATGATTATCAGAAAAATTTTTAAGTGATTCCAAGTCTGCATTAATTGTATCTATAGCATTTTGTACACCATCAGCAGGAAAAGAAAGATAAAGCTGGGTATCATCAGCATAATTATGAAACGAGCATTTTTTGATCCGTTCTTGCATATTTGAAATGTATAAAGCAAATAACAGTGGCCGTAATATTGAGCCCTGTGGTACACCTCTATTAATCATAAGATTATTAGATATATTACCATTGATAGTCACACACTGTTTACGATCTTGTAAATATTCACGTATTAATTTTATAGATGCAGAACCAAAATGAAGGTAATGTAGGATTGATAAAAGTATCTCATGGTTGACGGTATCGAAAGCTTTGGAAAAATCTAATAAGACCAATGCTACATTCTCACCACGATCCAAAGCTTGAAAAATATCATCTGAGATATGCAATAATGCAGTCGCGCAACCAAACCCGATTGATTTTCAGGAAAGATTTTATGCAAGAAAGAACGAATTTGTGCATCCATAATCTTTTCTAAGACTTTGGACATAATAGGCAATAAACTTATAGGTCTCAAATCTTTCATTTCATTCGGCTGACTGACTTTAGGTAATGGAATTACATTGGCGAATTTCCACGCATCTGGAAAAACACAATTAAGCAAACAGAAGTTAATAATATGAGTTAAATAGGGCAAAACAACGGAACTAGATAAGAGTAACATTTTCAAACTTATATTGTCAGTACTAACGGATGCAGTATGAAGTGACATCAAAATTTTACTACCTTCGTACTCTGTAACCTGCGAAAACATGAAGCTATCATTTATGTTTTCTTTAACGTTACGATTATAATGATCTGCTATATTTGTATTACCAGTCACCACAGGTATTGAATTAATAAAATAGTTGTTAAGAGCATCTGGATTTCTTAAATGTAAAGGAATCTCTCGTGCTTTAGATGTACAATACACACCAACGTCTTTTAGTTCTTTCCATAAATTTTTACCATTGCTGGATCTTAGTCGGTATTCAAAATAAGTTGTTCAAAGTAGTTGTTAGATTCCTAAGGGACTTATAATATTCCCAGTGCTGCACATGCTTTGTGGTCAGAAATTTCTTATGTGCTCTGTCCCTTAATGACATCATAAGGCGGAGATTGTCCGTCAACCATGGACACTTCTTTTTTGTAAAGCGAGATGTCACAATAGGAGCATGTTTATTAAATATCTTAAAAAATAGGATATTATGATTTAAAAATTCTACTTTGTTATTTACATCATTAATCAAATATATAGAGTCTAATGGAATCATATTTAAATCCGCAATGAATTCATCATAGTTAAAGTGTTTAAATGAACGGTAAGTTTTGATACATGGTTCTGGCTTCTGTAAAACCAGTTGTAAAGTACAATATATTAAAAAGTGATCCGAAAGAACATGATCTTTTAGAACTCCTGCATCAATAATAACGGCATCATCAGAGCTTAAAATTAAATCAATTAAGCTGCTAGAATTATTACATACTCTGCTAGATTCATTCAATAATTGAGACAACCCATAAGACTCACAAAGTGACAGCAATTTTATAGAATTATTTTCAGAGAGGTTCAGCATATTAATGGTAAAATCACCTAGACATAATAAATAATCAGAAAGTGGTAAAATTGAAGAAAGAGATTCTTCAAATTTATCCAGGAATACGTCAACATTAGTGTTTGGTGATCTATACAATACACACAAAGCAATCCTTACATTGCCAATTATTACTAATATCCACAATTGTTCCACCGAACTACCAGATTCAGAAATATACTCCAGTTTTTCATAGTCAAGTTGCCTCTTTATAAACAAAGCGATTCCACCACCTCTAGAATTTCTATCAAGTCTAATTATATATCAAAATCAAGAAATGTCATTATCTGAGATACCATTATTTAACCATGTTTCACTAACACCTATTATGTCATAGTTCATCAAATATAAAAAATCTCTAAAATCAGTGATTTTTGGCATTAACGAATGAATATTTATATGTGCAATTGAAATATTATACATTCTGATTTTATCATTCACCCCACCAAAAGCAAAATTAAATGTGTATTTTAATAAGGATTAGTTGAATCAAATAAATTATCAGTTAACAAACAATCGAGAAGTAATATATAATAGAAAAAAAAGAATGAAATGAACTAATTTTATCCCTTTTCCCCCCTTTGTTTAGTTTTATAGATGTAACACCAATACTCTGGCAAACAATAATACTAACAAAACAAAATTAATAAATAAAAAATATGAAAAAAGAAACACATAGGTAATATATACTGATTGCCCAGACAATTTTCTTTTGATCTATATATCATCTAAGGTTTTAATATTTTTCTTTACATTGTTTACAAACGCATAAATGTTACCGTGACGCGTCCAAACTTTCTTGTACTCAACCTTTTCGGACACCGCATTAAACAACAAGAAATTATTTTTAGTTAGATATTCTTTAACATATATGCGCGTGCCTTTCAGTTTTTGCTTACTGATAAATACCGCATTCCTCCCCTTGTACGATATAAATTTAACAATAATACCGCGCGGTTTACTAGCAGAGATTTTTCCGACTCGATGACATCTTTCTATGTTTTCCATTATTTCCTACGGTAGTTGCATTCTATCGCAAAGAACTTCTTTGATTTTTGCATCAACCTCTTCTTTGATGCCAAATATCCTTAAACAATTTCTACGAGAATATTGTTCCAAGCGGTCTATTTTTTCTATCAGCTGAGTATTTGCTTCTCGTAATTCCTTAATTTCTTCAACTTGCTTATTGTGCTCTTCTTTGAATTTTTTGTCTAATTCGACGTACACTTTCTCTACTAGTTGTATAATAAATGTTTCGTCATTCAAAATGCTCATTGTAGCTTCCTTAACAACTGCGGCCAAATCCTTAGACTGCGTTCTGTTGGTCATTTTCCAGGTGTTTTCTTTAAAATTCTTGGCTAACTTCTTTTTAGGATAGATCAAAAAACGTCGGTCACGATAAATAATAGGCACTGACTAGACAAACTTCACATTTAACAAACAAATTAAATTAATTAAATTGCCAGAGCAACGGCTAGCACATCTATTCACTAAGCGTGTACACGAATCAATGCGATATTTTAATTATATGACTCAAGAAAATATTAGTAACAGAAAATGCTATTCTTGTTTTAAAACTGGTCATATATCTGAAGACTGTAATTTCAAAAATTCACGTACAGACTTTTTAAAGAAACCAATGAAAACATAAAATATTAATATGGTTAATCTACATATGTCATTATTGTAATCGTACAGGTCACTTAATAGCAAATTGTAGGAAACGCATTGCTAATGAAAGTAATAAAAATTATAATCAAAATAGACATGACTATAGAAAACGAAATTTTGAAAACAATCATTAATTTCAGTCACCCAATATTGCAAGTAATCAAAATTTTTATAATAATGAGTATTAGATTCTACCTGTGTGCCATCTAAGAGTAAAATATGTACGTACCATATCAAATACAAATTATCATTGTAAGCGAAATATTCATTTAAAGGAAAACTATGAAAGAAATTACAGTAAGATTGATACAAGTCCATATTTTAATAACAATTTTAATGCACACAACAAACGTGAAAATACAATGTGTAGAAATAGTAATACAGTAGACCTCGGTTATAGCGAACCACAAGGGACCATTCCTTGTGGTTCGCTATAACCGAGGTCTACTGTATTTCTAAGGGCCGTATTCATAAACAAAACTTACGCTATGCGTTAACTAAAACATTGCGAATATCTATTTATGTACTGCAAAGATTTCTTTTATGGAAAGTAATTGATACACTGTACTTAAACCCATATTGGTTGTGCGTCCGCAACATGTTGAAATGCGTACAGATCATGATTTACAAGCGAATTATTATCGAGCGCATAGCCTAAGTTTTGTTTATGAATACGAGCGTAAGTCACTTTATCATGATAATTTTGTTAGTAGTAATTTCGACACACGTAGAAACAATAAACACGAGCACGTGTGCGTAAATAAAAATTCTACTAGAAAATGTGAGAACTACGCAATCTATAAACAAAAGTTCACGAGAATTCTTATCGTTATAATTATGTAAAGAGAAATTTTAATGACCGCAGAGGTGTAGAGTTTATTGATAAAACTCTGGAAGTCAGGCCAGATCTTTGACAAAGGTATTTCATAAAATGTTTTATAAAATATGTTTAATTTATTTTCGTAATACTTGAATGTTATTTCATTATAACTGCACTGTCTCCATGGTTGTTATGCTATCCATAACGGCCTAGGCCGGTTAAATTTTAACGGCCGTCTATTTGCTCTGTATCTCATACGTTGCTAATAGTTACAACTAAATCACACTCATAATTCTGCCTACTTATCGAAGTTTATTATTATGAATGTTTTTGCCAAAATAAAGATTTATTTCATCATTTAGTATTACGAAAAAAAGTAATCACCTGTTGTTACTTTTTATAAAAGGTCTTTTGTAAAAGAAATATTTTATAAAAGATTGTCTATTACACTGTTATATTTTTTATAAAATATCTTTTATAAAAGATCTTTGTCAAACATCTTTTATAGTGTAAGCCTCAGACCGTCCTTAAACTATAACTCTTTAGCAAGGACGCTGTCGCCAAAGCTGCATAAGGATAATAATTCATATGTATCACATTCAAACAAAATTTGCAAAAAGTATACCTAGCGAAAGAAAAATATGTACGATGTTAGATAGAGCCGCGAAAGTAGGTATACCCTTTGTTAGCGATAATTACAAATAGTATACCCACTGCGGGTACTTTTACAAGTATGTGAATTAAATATAAGATTTAATAAAAGAAATATCAATCCTATCAATATCCTATCAACTCGACAATTATATTTAGAATGAATATGTTTTGTTTTGCTTTCGTCCGCTGCTCCATCGAGTCACGTTCTCTTCTCTTGGTCGGCGCCCAATGATCTCACCGATAACTATTTTTCGAACGCTAACATTCGGCCTTTCCTGACGAGGCGATTTTCCTCAATCGTGGAAAAGCGGCAGTCTCCCTGTCCGGACCCTGTTAATACACAAATCCATCAGTTATCTGATTTGACTTGTTTATAACAACAACATAATAAGAGTGCATCTCCTTCGCCTAGAACCTGCCCTAAAATCTAGCACTGCAGTATAGAACAAAAATGGTATAACAGTGAGTTAATTTGTAAATGTACACAGTTTAAGGGATACCCCGGGCATCCGCCCCGTAGCTATGGGTCTTCCAGGCACAGGCTCTCCGCACAGTCTCACGACACAAAGAACGTGACACAGAGAGCCCACACAGTCCCCAACCAAAGCTACCCTCAACCACTAACCGTGATTAAAGCGTGGCCTATAGCCACACGGCATTACCAGCCGCTCGGGGCCTAAAGCCACACGGCTTTACCAGCCGCCCTTACCTCTCACGGCCTGTAGCCACACGGCATTACCAGCCGCCTCCTATGTTTCTTTACCGCTGCACATTGGTCGTTTTCATAAATTTGAGTGGACAAGAATGTAAAAATCTATAATTTGTAATTTGCTTTATTTTATCTGTAATTAGACCAATAAATAAGCGTTAAAAATTTGATTTAACATTTACTCTCTATCCATCTTATTCGTAGTTGGCCGGTGTCAAATTAATATAATTATCAAATATTAAAATTTTGTTGCAACTTGTCAGTTCTCGAAGTTTTTTTTGTTAGACACCTAGCATTCATTTGGAAAATGGAAGGCTTAGAGGAATGTAAGTTTTTGATTTACACTAAAAATAGAAACTTTATTTTGTCAAATGAATGATTTATAATTAATGAAAAAGATACCATTATTTAATAAGGTCAATAATGCGTATCTTCTTCCGCCGTGCTTGGCCGAAGTTTTTTGCTGGATAATTTTGAAAACTATTTATTTGACAAAAGGGCTTCCAAGTAACTTTTGCCCGTTTCTGCCCATTGATAATTTAATCGTTCACGTTTTAGGGTTGAATGATTATCTAAGGGATGAATGAGTTGAAGATTGCTCACATTAATGTACGATCTTTAATAGCTGGTTTTACAGAATTTAAAGAAGCTGTTTCAGGGAACTATGATTTGATTTTATTAAGTGAAACTTGGTTAAACGAAAATATTCTGGCTACGGCAGTTGATCTTCAGGGCTATAATCTTCTGAGGAGGGACAGGTTGCGCAGAGGTGGTGGAATCGGAATGTATTTAAAACAAAATATTAGTTATACTGTCTTGAATATTGTTGGTGAGGAGACTTTGGAGCAATTGTGGGTATGTTTAAAGGTTGCAAATAAAAAATACTGCATTGGTGTTCTATACAGACCTCCAAGTACTGATTATGGAAAATTCTGTGAACTTTTTGAGGACACTTTATCCACCTTGTTGCCAAATTATGATGACTTATTGTGTGCCGGGGATTTAAATTTAAATATGTTAGATTTGAATGAAAGGAAAACCGAGAAATTTAATAAATTACTAGAAGCATATGGATTGAATCAGTTAATTTCTGAACCTACAAGAATAACCGCCAATAGTAGCACATTAATTGATTTAATTATTTGTTCTAATAAAGATGACATAAATAAATCTGGGGTGGCGCCTATGCCTTCTATTACAGATCACGAGCTAGTCTATTGTACTTTATTATGTCGTAAGCGCGTTTTTATCCCATTTACTAAAACATTCAGAGACTTTAAAAATTTTAATTATAACTCTTTCCTTCAAGACTTGAAATCTTTACCTTTTTTTCACATTTTTGAATTTGATGAAGTCAATGATATGGTTTCATATTTAAACAGTTTGATTATACATTTATTTGATATTCATGCTCCTGTAATTACTGCACGGGTTAATAAACCAAAGGCACCATGGTTAACAGACAATTTAAAACTGATGATAGATCTTAAAGATAAAGCCTATAGTCGTTACAAAAAAACACGTAATATACATCATTATCAGTACTACAGAGACTTACGTAACCTCGCCAATGTGGCCATAAAAAGAGAAAAAAAAAGCATATTTAAGTTATCAAGCACGAACTCGTAAATCTAAAACAATCTGGAGAGAATTAGAAAAACTAGATATTTACTGTAAGTCTAATAGACAGATTATATCTCCACATAATTGGAATGCAGAAGTTATGATTATTTTATTAACTCCATACCCGGTAATAATAGCACCGATTGTGAAACTACAAGTTTTTATAACAGTAACCATTTTGCGGAGTTTATTACAGAATTTAGTTTCTCTACTACGACTGATACTGAAGTAGCTAAAGTATTAGCGACCATATCATCTAATGCAACAGGCCTAGATGCAATTAATTTACATATGCTTAATTACTGCTGCCCTTACATAATAAATTATCTAACGTATATTGTCAACTACTGCTTATCATTCAATGTGTTTCCAAATTCTTGGAAACAAGCCTTGATCATACCCATAGGTAAGGTCTCCAGTCCTACAGATCTTAAAGACTTGCGTCCCATCAGTTTATTACCAGTATTGTCCAAATTAATGGAAAAAATCATGAATCAACAGATCAGAGATTATCTTGAAAAACATCATATTCTTCCAGAAACTGGCTTCCGGCCATGGTTTAGTTGTACTACTGCATTACTTCAGATTACTGATGATATTCTTACAGCGGCTGATCAAGGGAAATTAACGGCTTTAGTCTCATTGGACTATTCTAAGGCTTTTGATACCATAAATCACACCTTATTAATAGCCATACTACACTTTGTCGGATTCTCTAATGAAGCTTGCTGTTTAGTTAAAGATTACCTCTCTGGTAGAGGACAAGTTGTAAAGTTTAATAATACTCACTCCTCGTCAAGGTCGATCACCTCTGGAGTTCCGCAGGGATCAATCTTAGGGCCTTTGTTATTTGCTATTTATACTAGCAACTTACAAACTTACCTTAACAATTTATCTAGTCATTTTTACGCGGATGATACCCAACTTTATTACTCTTTTTTCCCTAATGACATTAATACAGCTAATAACATAATCAATACTGACATAAATAATCTAATAAATGCATCTATTAAACATAACTTGATCTTAAATCCTTCTAAAACTGTGGTAATGTTATTTGGTAGACCAACACACCGGGTCAGATGTACGCCGGAGTTGAACATTGTAGTTGGTAATGGTAAAGTTGATTGCGTAGATCATTCACGTAGCCTTGGTCTGGTTATTGATGTAAAGTTACGCTTTCATGAGCATGTTAATAATTGTCTCCGAAAGGCTTACACAAATTTAAAATTAATATACTCAAATAAGTCAATTTTGGACAAAAATTTAAAGAAAATTCTATGTGATTCGCTCGTACTATCGCATTTCAACTATGCAGACGTAATTTACGGACCTTGTTTGGATGTTGTCACGATTGGACGTATTCAACGACTCCAAAATTCCTGCTTAAGACTTATTTCTGGTCTAAAAAAAACAGACCACATATCCCATGTTTTGGATGAATTGGGGTGGTTGAATATGGTTAATCGTCGCAAACTGCATTGTGCTACCCTTTTTACGGATATAGTAAATAATCAAAAACCTGCATATCTACATCACAAGATACGTTTTCGAACTGACGTACATAATATTAATATTAGGAATAAAGATCTAATAACACCCCCTCTGCACGGCACTGCCCTCTTTGAGAGATCGTTTTCTTACTATATGTCCTCATTATATAATTCACTTCCATCGAATTTGAAATGTTGCTCTAAAACAGCCTTTAAAAGAAAATATAAAATACTTTTGAAAAACCAACAAAGAAATGTTTGCAGGACGATTCATTCATCCAGAGTTTGAGTTAAGATAACATCCACAGTGTATTTTTCTTTAAAAACTATATTGCGGCATGGTACCAATCAGATTTTATTATTATTGTTATTATTATTATTACTACATTTTTTATTGTTTTTTTTCCTTTTTCTTCCAAGGTTGAGTGGAAGAACAGTATAAATACTGAACTCCGCCTTTTGCATTACAACATTCTATTGTTATGTTTTGTAAAATTAGGCAATAAAGATCTTTATTACTATTATTATTATTATTTTATACCGAGCAAATTTGTATAGGTATAAAGTATCACAAAAAAATAATTTCATACTCTGAGAAAACAAGATCAATAAAACATATTTCGACCTCAACAGGTAGCTAAATAAATTAATGTGTTTTATTTAAACATTGATAAAAATGTGATTTCCAAAATATGCAAGATGTTTTGTGTGCATTATTGGCGACAGGCACTCTAAATTTTGGTAACTTCTCCCATTCTTTTCTGTACTCTTGGGAGTATATTGTTTTTTGTAACATACTTAAATATTCTGTTTTTTTTTTCAATTATAGAAAAAAGACAATTAATCAATCCACGTTATTCCCGTGTTTCCACGTTGCATATCTAGACGGTATAATACCATAAATTCAAAGATTCCAAACTCAAACTTGCTAAAAACACGAAGTAAAGTACACTTTCTATAAATCCACTAAAATCCACTAAAGACATACAGGAAAAGCACTAAAAAAAGCACTGCGCACTAAAGCTGAATAATTCGGCACTAAACTGTATTAAAAAGCACTAGATCTAGTGCTAAAAGCACTAAGTTGGCAACCCTGCCACGGAATAGTTCGGACCTCGTAACGATAATTTCCTTTGCCTCTCGCCACCCGGAATGGTCCCCTCCATTTCAGCACCAACTCCTGACTGGCACCAGTACAAGGCAAACTCGCTACCTTGAGCAGTCACCGGCCTGGTATTTCCTTGCTTGAAACGTCGTTTCCCTTCAGTCCGGTCACGGTGCGTCCTTTTCTATGATATTGATGCACGTGGCAGTAACGTCGACATGGTCAGTTACTTTCGGGTCCATAGAAGCACTCGCAAGCACCCCGAAATCCCATTAGTAATTTACCGTCTTCATCTTTATGGGCACCTATCCTAGACAACGATGAGAATTGTTCGGTTACGTCTCTCGATTTGGCCATTAGGTACCCCGCGGCATACCCACAGCGTTTAAGTAGCGAGTCGTACCGATGTTTTTGTGTTTAAACTCCTGATAAATGAATGTTTTTCCCTGATCGCTAATAATTCGCTTAGGAACACCAACAGTTTTAATCATGTCTTCTAATGCTACGACCGCATACTTAGATTTTGTATTTTTAACAGTATAAATCAAAAGGAATTCGTAAAAGCGTCGATGACACAAAGCAGTTGGGTCTTACACGTTACCGTCTTAACAAATGGACCCAAATGGTTTATGTGTACAGGATGGAAGGGTCTTGGTATTTTTGAGATCGAGTTCACGTAGATTTAAAATATAAACAATTCAGACAATTTTTTGCACATTGTCACGACTTAAGGGAAACTTCCATGATGTCACGAATTTAGGGTTGTTCCATAATGTTACATATTAGGGGAAGGCTCCACTATGTCGCGATGTAAGGGAAAACGAGATTATGTTATAAGGGGGTCGTCACCACGTTATATTTTCCCTTATATCGAGTACTCGCTTGCGGGGCAGGATATTCGCGAACGCAACATAATAATTAATTTAAATTCTACATTACAATGCATCTGTCTTGACCAAATGCCGCCTCCAAGGACCGATTCCGAAGTCACAATTGAAACTCACTAACACATTAAACTAATTTTATTAATGGAAACTAGAAACTGTCTGTTGACGGTTTTTGGATTATAAAACTTCACGATTCATTAACAACTAACTCGTACAAAACCGTGATAAAAAAAAGTTAACTACTCCTTTCATTTCCCAATTTTCCTTTCTATTCCACCCGTGCCGGATGTCATAAAGTACGTTTTCAAAGGTTGGGGTTCAAAATTGTGTTTCAAAATTGTCAGCGTTAATTGTTTTGAATGAAAATACGAACTGTCGTGTAGCATTCTCAAGTAAGTTCAATCAACTTAGTTTCCATTTGTCAGCATGGAATCCCCTGTATTAACTTTTAATTTTGCATAAGTTCCACTGATCGAAAAGGAGTTTGACTGCAAGTTAAGCAAAGGTCGGTCGTTCATATTAGTCCATGTCCGCGGCGGCTAAGCCGATTACCGTACTTGTGAAATGATAAACAATTTTGTCAATTAAATCTAAAATACGCGCGTTAAATTTCGTGTAACTCCAAAAGTAAAAAACTAATTTATCTAATAATTTTCCAAACGTGACAATATCTCGTGACAAAGCAGCACATCTGTAAATTGGATTTGTATTTGTTTTTATTTCGGTTGAAGTTTGCTCAGTTTCCAAATTTTTCGTGGCTATACATGACTATTCTTTTTTTATCCATTTTTTTAAGGATCTACCGAGATCTTGATTACCTATTTTACGGAAGCGCTCATCAATGTTAGTAATGTGCAGGCAGTCTGTTAAAGTTACTGACTATTAATGAATCGCCATTTTTTCAGTACCCTACGACACTTAACTCCGTGAAATTCTGGCCAGTTAAAGTATTTACATTAATTACACATTTTTCTATAACATATAATTCAATTTGCTTTTCAACGTCATTGAGAATTAAGATGGGTTCAATATATTTTTTATGTTTTATTGTCGTGCCGCCAAATGTGATCAACAGCAGGAATTGTTGTGCGATATGTAAATTTAGAATTTTAGCGGGGCACCGCTTAATTAACGAAAACTCGCTGCCTAGGTCAACGAAGTATTTAAGCGTTTTGTAACTTATCAGTAAAGTCTTCAAAAAATAGTGCCAAATGCATAGGCACATTGATGCGCATACAAAAGGAATGAGCACGTATTGAACTACAATTTATTTTTCCGATATAGCGAGAATATACTAACCAACTAATCAATTTTATTTAGTTATTCTTTGTATTTTTGACGATACGACATAATTTCAATAACAAAGAATAAATACATTCAAGAAAAAAATTGTTCAGATAAAACATGTTTTTCCAATGTATCATATAGCCGTTATACGGCACTGGACTGATTGAAATTTAGATCAGCAGGAAAAGTGAGTAATATGCAATTGGGCGGATAAACGGACCCAAAATTTGGAGTCTTTACTTATCAGTATTGACTTAAAAAATGATATTACATTTATAACTAGCTAAATAAAAATTGAAAGAAATTGAAAGAAATTGATATTACGTTTATAACTAGCAACTTGACGATTTTTTTTGTTAATATTTTTATGGGCAATTCAGTTTTTTGTGCCCCTTTCCTTTGCAGAAGAAATACAAAAGCTCCGATCGCTCACGACGCTCGGTCATTGCGGGCGCTTTGTTTTTGTTTTTACTAGATATATTTACCGTGACTGCATTAACAACATTCGAAGATCTGTCTACGAGGGTTTTTAATTGACAAGCTAAAAGTTCTGCCAGTTCGACCGAAAACCTAATTCGTTCGTCGTGTACTCCACTCATAATTAAATTCACTCGATCTGTCCCAGTAAGCGGTAATTTAAGTTGTCGGATCAATTTTAATTTTGTGAACGTGTACTCATAGACTGGCCAGATTCCGGGACACATGCGAGCATGTCGGTTAGTAAATTGTGTAAATTCGTTTCGAATGAAAAGTATCGATTAATAAGTTTTTTCCATTCCGGTCATGTAAACATGCGAGTAGACAAACCTTGATACCAAGTTTCTGTGGGCCCTTTTAGTTTGCTAAGCGCTAAATAGCAGGTCACTTGATCAGACCACTCATAAATTGTGGCAAATTCATCCACCCCAAGTATATCCATTCGTCAATATTTTGCCCCGCTAACGGATTAAAGTCGTGGATGATATTATGCATTAAAGATATACCTAATTTGACATCATTTGTTTGTCCGATATTCCTTTGCTGTTCGCGCTGATTTACAATCATATCAAAGCTTTTACAATCGCGTCGCTACTTTGCGATACCGCCGAATCACTACTTTTTCGCTGCTGTTTCCAGGACTCTGCCGCTGCCGTTGTCGTGGAGGCGTCGAGGTCTCTGTTTCGTCCAAGGACGCTGCGCTAGCCGCATGTCTTCGCCGTCGACTCTGACGCTTCCCATGCTTTTCTCAATTCGGCGTGTTATCTCACTTTCCCTGGCACACACTTTAGTTGGAAACGAGGTGAATCCCACTTCTGATGTTAGCGATAATTACAAATAATATTTATTTACCTACTGCGTCCTCTTTCTTCTCTTCGTCGGCGCCCGATTTTCCCACCGATAACACACAGGTGATTCTTCGAACGCTGACACCTTAGATATTGTTGACGTCTTGGGCTGTTATCTGATTGTTCACCACCTTTACGACGTTTCTGCTAATGGTTCACTGTATTGAGTATATTGAATAAGAGTCAAAGTAATAACGTCTCATCTACAACTGATCTAACGCTACTTCTTAAAATCTAAGGGTGGTCAGGGTGAGGTAAATACAAATTGGGGTGCGTGAGAACTGAGTGTTGCTTCTTAGAACAACGGTGTTTACGTGAGCCAGAGATTCGGAAATACATGGAACACGGTGTCGTCACTTTAACGTTAAATATGAGACCGATATATTTCCTAGAGGGACAATCATTATTAAGGAAAAGCAAAGATTAAAATACTGATACAAAGTTGCCGGAATGTCTGTTGAATATTAAACATGCCGCCCGCCTTGAAGGACTTTAGTCCTTTAAAAATTAAACAATATTAATAAATGACAATAATAAATTAAACAATAAATGACATATTAAATAAACTTAAAACCCTTCACCAGCACTGTCCAAGGGCAGTAAACACAACTTTCCTACAGACCGTTTGTAAGTACCTGAGGCGGTATGTACAGTCACTACACGCACTAAACCATCCTTTCCGGGCCACAACTTCGTTATTCGACCCATTTTCCACGTTGCTGGAGGGCCTTGCTCTTCTGTTAATATCACCAGGTCACCTTCCTTGAGAGGCCTGGAATTTTGTTTCCTCCATTTATTCCTGGGTTGTAGAGTATTAACATATTCCCTTTGCCAGCGCTTCCAAAAATGTTGGACGATTTTTTGCATCCGTTGAAAGGCCGATAGTCTATTATCCGGTGTTGTTATGTAGTCTTCATCAGAGGCAGCTGTCAGTGGACGGCCGATCAAGAAATTAGCAGGAGTTAAAGGAGAAAGGTCATTTGGATCAGTACTCAAGGGAGAAATCGGTCTTGAATTAACAACAGCCTCCACTTGAGCAAGTAGAGTAGAAAACTCTTCGAATGTAACGATTGCTTGCCCAATAACCTTTGATAGGTGCATTTTTATTATTCTAATTTGGCTTTCCCATATTCCTCCAAAATGAGGCGATCTAGGTGGTATAAATTTCCATTCAATGGTTTTGCTCTCGTTTGAGAGTTGTTTTATTAATTTATCACATTCGTTGGATATGGTTTTGTATAATTGATTTAATTCTGAATTTGCACCGACAAAATTGGTACCATTATCCGAACAAATTGTGTGAGGTTGTCCTCTGCGTGCAATAAATCTCCGAAGAGACGCCAAGAATGCTACACTTGATAAATCAGAAACTACTTCCATATGAATTGCCCGAGTATTCATACATATAAATAAACATATATAGGATTTATACGTTTTGTAACCACGAGCTCTTCTATCTCGCGTAAGAAAAGGTCCAGCATAGTCAACACCGCAGAAATAAAACGGAGGTGAAGGTGTTAATCTGTATGCTGGTAAATGTCCCATTTGTTCATTATATGGTTTTGGTTTATAACGATAGCAAGTTAAACAGTTATGAATAATTTGTCGTATTGTACTCTTGGCAGAGATAGGCCAATATTTTTGTCGTAAAGTGTACAGTAATTGTTGTGATCCACAGTGTAAGTTTTCAACGTGCGCTTGAGTTATTATTAATTTTGTCAATAAGTGTCCCGGTGGAAGAATGATTTGATGTCTTTGATTAAAGTTGAAATTTGAGTGCATAAGTCTTCCACCAACCCGCAAAAGACCATCGTGTAAGAATGGAGATAGAGATAAAATTTTTGATTTATTGTTTAAATTACAACCTTTAACTAAATTATCAATTTCTCGCGAATATAGTTCTAATTGCGCCAACCTTATAAGTGAATTTAAGGCATCTTGTCTCTCTGATGTCGTTAACATTCCCGATCGTGTCTGAGCATGACTGCAGTTATATGCAAACCGCTTACAATATGCTACAACATTAATTAGTTTGTTTAAATTAGAAAATTTAGAAAAAATAGAATTATCAATTAATATTGGCAGTGAAATTTTTGTTTTTCTTTCTTCAGGAATACTGTCTAGAGAATTTTCAATGATGTTAAATAATTGAATGTTTGATTGTGCTAGCCAATTAGGACCGTGCTACCAGAGCGCATTATTTTTTAATTCGCTTGTATTGACACCTCGAGAAATTAAATCAGCAGGATTTTCTTTCGTATTTACATAATGCCATGATTTTATATCAGTTAAACGTTGTATCTCAGACACCCGGTTAGCCACAAAGGGTTTCCAGCGTGAAGGGGCCCCATTTATCCAAGATAATGTAATCTGTGAATCTGACCAGAGATGCTTACTGTCGAATTTAATATCCAAGATTTCACAGATTCTGGTTGTTAGTTCTGCCAGCAAAACTGCTGCACAGAGTTCTAAGCGCGGAATTGACACATTTTTGATGGGAGCGACTCGCGATTTAACTGCAATCAGATGAATGCTCATTTATCATTATGAATTGTTTTAATGTAAACGCAGGCTCCGTATGCTCGTTCTGAAGCATCTGCGAATCCATGTAGTTCATCACGTATTTTATTTGTACTTGTGATATATCGTGGAATGTGTATGTTACCTATAAAATGCAAATTGTCGCGAAATTGCAACCATTTTTGTTGAAATTCAAAATGAAGTTCTTCATCCCAGCCTATTTGTTTAATCCACAAAGTTTGAATTAATATTTTTGGAACAATAGTTATTGGACAAAGTAAACCAAGTGGGTCAAATATTTTCGCAGTTTCACTAAGAATGCTGCGTTTTGTGATGGTCTTGATTGTGTCAGGTGTATTGAACGAAAACTGGAACAAGTCGCTTATCGGATTGAAATGTATTCCTAAAGTTTTCATGTCGTGTTTAGTTAAATCTAGGGAGTCATTTTGAAGTTCAATGTTTTTTAGCAATGCAAATGATGATGAATTACATGTCCATTTATGAAGTTTAAAACCGGCAGACCTTAAAATCGACGAGATATTTGAACAAAGGGAGATTAATTCCACTATATCGTCTGAGCCTGTCAACATGTCATCGACATAAAAATCTCTTTGAATAATTGTTGATTCCTTAGGAAATGAAATTTCTGAATTTTTAGCTAATTGTTCCAGACAACGTATTGCTAAATACGGTGCGCTGGCTGTCCCATATGTTACCGTGTTTAATTCATAAGTTGCTAATTTATCACTTGGATTTTCGCGCCAGATTATTCTTTGATATTTTCTGTGTGGTTTATGTAGCCAAATTTGGCGGTACATCTTCTAAATATCAGATGTGACTACGTATCTATGTTGCCTAAATCTTATTAAAATTGAGAACAAGTCTGATTGTTGCGTTCGGCCAATGAACTGCGTGTCATTTAATGAAATACCTGAGTTTTATTTATAAGAGCCATCGAAAACAACTCTTAATTTAGTGGTTGCACTAGATTCCTTGATCACAGGGTGATGAGGTAAGTAATAACATGAATTTGATGAATAAAGTTCGTCGTCAACCTCAGACGTGTGCCCTAAATTCTTATATTCTTTCATGAAATCGATATATTTTTGTTTTAGGTTTGAGTTCCTTTGCAATTTATTTTCCAATGAAAGGAATCGTTTTGTTGCACCTTGCTTGGTATCACCGATAATTTCGAAATTTTCCTTGAACGGAATGTGAACTACAAACCTTCCGGACGCATCACGTGTAACAGTGTCCTTAAATATTTGTTCGCATGTTAATTCTTCGGACGAGAATACCGCTAAATCGTTCTTAAAATCATCAATTTTCCAAAATCGCTCAATCTCTGATTCTAAGCTCATATACGACATTGACGCATAACCCGGCAATTTTGACATCTGATTATCATATGGAATTTGTCCGAAAACTATCCACCCGAATTTTGAATTTTGCAAGTTTAACTTGTTCAACAGATTGATTTTTCCATCAATAATAATATCCCAAAAAGCAGTTGTTCCAATGAGCAAATCGATTGATGATGAGTTGTTTAACGTAGTGTCTGCTAAATTAATATTTGACGGTATATGTAATGATTCTAAATAAAATGACTGTTGAGGAATGTTTTCAGTTATCTGATTCAAAATTAGAAAGGACAGGTTAAATGAGTTGTTATTCTATCTTGATGAAATTTTGGCTTTTGTACATTGTTGTACGTTAGAATAATGTTGGCTGATACCACTTATACGAATACTTGAATTAGGCTTATCAAGATTTAAACGACTTACAAGACGTTTACTGATGAAGTTAGACTGGGACGCTGAATCTAATAAGGCTCTTACAATGTGTTTGTTCCCTTGCTTATCAAAAATGTAAACTTCTACCGTCGGAAGTAAAGTTTGTGTGTACAGTGCTATTTTTGTAGCACAATTTGAAATAATTGTTGAATTTGATGTTAATATTTCGCTACTTGGACCTACTTGATTTCTTTGATCTGACATGTGTAATAATGTATTGTGTGAAGCACTGCATTTTCTACATTTTGAACCCTTACACTCATTTAATAATAATAATAATAATAATAATAATAATTCGTTTATTGGTTCGAATAATTAGCTGACATTCAATATGTATATAAAGTAAAATAAAATAACTACTAAAATAAAATAAAATAACTAAACACACTCGAACCAAAAGGTACGCCATCAGTTAGCTCAAAAGGAGCATACTGCTCTACCTGGCGTACCCAAAAAAAAATTATATATTAGATAGAAAAAAAAAAGATAATTCAAAAACAATAATTATTGTGAAGAATGCATGGAGATAGAAGAAAAGGAAGATAATATAGCAGAAGAAGGAGAAGAAGCTAAAAGAAGAATAAGAAAACTAATAGGAAAGTTTAATTGAAAAGTTCGATTGAAGAGTTCGATTGAAGAGTTCGCTCACTAATTACATAGTCTCACTAAGTAGGACACACTTCAGTTTCCGTTTAAAAACCTGAGGTGGTAATGTCTTCAAATCAGGATCAATATTATTTAGACATTGAGCAGCAGCGTAGGTGAAACATCTTTTGAATAGAGATGTATGATGCAAAGGAATATCTAATAGATCCCTGCGTCGAACGTTAATATTGTGAACATCAGTCCTATGTCTAAATTTAACAAAAAGGTATGGAGGGGTTTTTGAAAATAAAATTTTCTGACTGAAGCATGCGAGATGGAGAAGTCGTCTGTCTTTCATTTGAAGCCAACCAGCAGCATTCAATTTATGCGAAATATGTTCCCGTCTTGAAATACCATAAATGAAACGCAAACAAGAATTCTGCACAACTTGAATGCGTCTGGAGTCTTTAGAATCCAAACATGAGCTATATATCACGTCACAATAATTAAAGTGAGATAGAACTAAGCTATCGCAAACAGCTATTTTTGCAGTAGTGGTAAGAATATGCCTACTGGGGTATAACATTTTCAGATTGCAGAAAGCCTTGCTGATGCAAGAAGTGATGTGCTCTTTGAATCGTAAGTTAGTATCGATAGATAGTCAATCCCAAACTTTTAAAATTATCACGATAAGGTAAACGAGTATTATTTAGCACAATTTTAATTAGAGGCATTGCAGCATTACGATCTTTGGTTCTACCGAATAGGGAAAAATAAGATTTGCTGGGGTTGATTTTTAAGCAACGTTTAGACGATATGGCAAAAAGTTCAGCCAGATCATTATTAACTTTATTCATAGTGAGTTGTAAATCTGAAAGGTCAAACGAGGCGTACAACTGTGAATTATCAGCATACATGTGATACTTACTAAAGGAGTTCCAGAAAGTAAAAAAGTTAGATACGTAAATAGTAAACAGTAGCGGTCCAATTATTGACCCTTGTGGAACACCTGACCGAATGGAAACATCGTCAGAGTTAGAGTAATTAAGGAAAACCGATTGCGTGCGGCCCGTTAGATAGTTGCCAATCAAACCGATCGCTGTCACATCCAGACCACAATAATACAAGACTGCCAGCAGTAACTCGTGATTGATCATATCGAAGGCTTTGGAAAAATCAAGAAGAACGAGTACAGTAAGTTTATCATCGTCTATACCTCTGATAATGTCGTCCATTATAAGGGAAAGTGCAGTGGAACAACTGTAACCAGGTCTGAAACCTGATTGTGACATAGGCAATAAATGATAAGAAGCCAGATGATTTCTTAATTGTTTGTCCAGTATTTTTTCCAAAGCCTTCGATAAGACTGAGAGAATGCTAATTGGTCTAAGATCATGTATAGACGCAGGTTTTTTCACTTTAGGCAAGGGAATTACCGTTGCATGTTTCCATTGACTGGGAAAAACACCTTTTGATATACAAAAGTTAAAAATATGAGTAAAAATGGGTAATAAATAGGGACAGCAAAGTTTTATCATTTTAATGGAAATGGCATCAGCACCGACAGAATTGGACGTGACAGAGTGAATCATCTTAGCAACATAATCTACAGAAACCTCCTGAAAACTGAAAGTCCGAGTATTCAAGATAATATTCGAACGATAAAAATTTAAGACATCTGCGTCCGGAAAAGAAGGAGCACCAGTAACAGTGTTGAAGTGATTGTTAATTACATTCGAGTCTTGAAGATGTATCGAAATTTCAGGTGATCCACGATTAAAAATATTTAATTTTTTAAGATTTTGCCAAAAAACTTTTTTGTTTGCTTTACGAAAACTGAAGTCTAAGTAAGCCCTTTTTTCAGATTTTACGGCAGCAGATGTTAGATTACGTAATTGCTTATAGTAATCCCAGTGAGGTTGTAGTTTGGTTCGCTTAAATCTTAGTAAGGCTTTGTCACGTAACTGCATCATAAGTCTCAAATTGTCCGTAAGCCAACTAACTTTAGGCTTAGAAAATTTCGCTGTAGTTAAGGGTGCATGACGATCAAACAGAGCAATGATGTGATAGTTTAAGAATTCGACCTTATCATCTACATTTTCAAATTCGGTAATAGTCCACCAAGGAATATTATGTAAATCATTATCAAAAGCATCCTGATTAAAGTATTTAAAACAGCGGTATGTACGGTGAGTAGGGGTATATTTTATGAAGTTACAATTAATCTGACAAAAAATGAGTTGGTGGTCCGACAAGTCATGAACATCTAATACACCACTGTCCACAATATTCGCGTCGTCGTTGGTGACAATCACATCGATTAAAGTCGCAGTATTCCGGGCAAAGCGCGTCGGCACATCTATCAATTGTTTTAGATTTAAACCTTCCAGAACTAACAAAAAAGACAAAACTTCATTGTTATAAGATAATAAATTAATGTTAAAATCCCCGAGACAAATCAATGTATCACAAAGCACGGTATATTCTGCTAAAATGTCTTGACAGGCACCGACGAAGTTATGCAGAGTAGTGTTTGGTGGTCGATAAATTACTCCAACGTATATGTTTTTTTTATTACATGAAATATTGATCCAAAGTTGTTCCAAATAATCACAATACTGAGAATGTATGATTGAAAATCTAATATTATGTTTTATGTACATGGCCACACCGCCTCCTCGACCAAGACGATCTTGTCTTATTAAGACATATTCAGGGATATTCACAGCTTCATCAGTGATACTGACAGATAACCATGTTTCACTTACAGTCATTACATCATACCCGTGAGGTAAAAGCAGGTCCTTAAAGAGGCCGAAGTTGTTTGTTAGCGAGCGAACATTCAAATGAGAGATACTCAAAACTGAAGAAGACATAGCTGCTTTGAGGAAATAAAGTAATAAAGAGTAAAAGTGTCTCAAACAGCCATAAATAAGAATGGTATTAGGATATATTGAAGAAGCACCAAATATGTCTAATGCGAAAACGAAAAAGTTAATTGCTGCAAACTAATTTCAAGAACTATTCAAGACAAAGAACAAGGAAGAGATATAAGTAAGTGATATAATAAAGCTAGTCGGTAGAAGAAGAGGAAAAGAGAAATTAAAGTAAGTAAACTGCTAGTGTAGTAAATCTGAAATTAGCGTAAGAGATTTCGTTGCCCCAGTGAGAAAGTAAAAAAAGAAAAAGAAAAAAAAAAAGAATACCTATACAAAAATTATTATAACAGTTTCACAAGATGACTTGCGGGGAAATAAATTGTATTAAGTTTCATAAAAATCAGTTATAAAGAATAATAAACTAATTATTAGTTAACTTGCACCTAAGTTCAGCTAAGTCAGGTTCGGATTTAACAGTGTAGACCGTATCCCTTAATTTAATAAAAATAGTTCCATCAAAAAGCCAGACATTCCTATGCCCGAAATCAGCTAGGGCCATCACGAGAAACCGTCAGATCCTCGAACACAAAAATACCTGAACCCTTGAGAGCTTTACGTTGTTTCAGGACTTCTCGGCGTTTCTTGTAGGATTTAAATTTCACAATAATAGCTTGCTTGCTGTCTTTAACAGGACCAATGGGATGGCATCTCTCGATATCGGCGAATGTTACGTCGAGTCCCATTTTTTCTTTGAAAGCGCTAACTGCTTGAGATTCAGCTTCTCCCTTTCCCGCAGGTGCAACACCAATTATTCTGACGTTGTTGCGTCTAGAGTATTGCTCCAACGCGTCACACTTTTCATGAAGAATTTTATTTTCTTTTTTAAGAGAGGCGATTTCATTCTCAAATGTAGAGATTTTGTTGTTAAACCACACATCAAGTTCTGCAGTGATTTTTTGCACCAACGCAGCGAAGAACCGGTCGTCTGACAATAAGTCCGAAACACATTCTTTGATAAGATCCTTCCTTTCGGTAGTAGCACGGGTGTTACGATCCATTTTCATATACGAATCAGTGCAAAATAACTTAATACAGAGTTTGCAATGAAAACGAGAATAGGAAAGTCAAGAAAAACCACTTAAATTACACAAATAACCGGAGCAGCGAAAATCACGTACTCACTCAGCCATGCCCGAACGCTTAATTGACAAATGTCCTGCCTTTAGACAATTGCGGCATAGTTTTGAAGTATTAACAAACTTGATTCTGTCTTGTATAGATTTACTTAAAAATTCCTTACACAAATAAATTGCATGATGAGCTTTACACAATGGACACATGGCGTGGTCGCTTTTTGCCGTTGTTAAAAGGGTACGTGGATTTAATTTGAAATTTTGCGAATTCTTTTTTTGAACTTTCATAGCAGTCAATACGATCTTGCAGGAAGGTAATTAATTCTTGAAAAGAAGGAATAAAATGTTTGGAATATTTTGAATTTAAGTGATTTTCCCAATCTCTATGAATTCGCTGAAGTTTATTAATACTAACGGAACTAAAAGTGCATCCCATTTTGCTGTTTCTAGATTTAAGGTCTTTAAACTACGAATGTGTTGTTCAACGCAATTGATAAGTGATTTTAAGTTATTATGAGTGGAAGTTAGTAACTGTTTAACATGATGATAAATGATCTTACGCGTGCTGCTGAATCTATCCTTAAGGATTTGAAGAGCTTCTTGATAATCAGCGGAAGTAGTTTCTAAAGCTTGAATGGCATTAAGTGCGTCGTCTTTTACTGATGCAGCATAATTTTTCTACCTCGGTTAATTTAGCATTCTGGTGTATGAGCGCTGTAAAAGCACGCCATTTTGTAATTTCTCCGTCAAACGAGGGCAATTCAATTGTTGGCAATTTAACCGTTTGATGTTTTTTGTGTTCTACTGTTGTATTTTGAGGATCACTAACTATCTTGACGATCACTAATGAATGAGTGTACAGTTTTTCGAATGTTATAGTATCGCGACTCGAGTTCAAATCTAATATCACATCTCTCATCTAATTTATCGGTTACAAG
Source organism: Dorcus parallelipipedus (assembly GCA_958336345.1). Classification (NCBI taxonomy): domain Eukaryota; kingdom Metazoa; phylum Arthropoda; class Insecta; order Coleoptera; family Lucanidae; genus Dorcus; species Dorcus parallelipipedus. Next base: position 14,585,350 of record OY284479.1, read on the forward strand.
TTCGATACCTTCTTGAATTTGTTCAAAAGCTGAAAATTGGGTTTCTAATTTTTCAAATCTAGATGAAATATCGGCAATATCGCTTTGATTTATCTGACCCTTAACAAATGACTCTAAAAATTTACTTAAATTGCCTTAAATTGCCTTTTGAAAACACCTCGCTTGACATTTAATTGCGACAACGATAATTTCTCCATTTTGCTCAAGTTAAACCGTTTCCAAATAAGAAGGAAATGAGAAAGAAAGGAATTACTAACTTGATCACCTTGTTGAATCTGCTCTGCACGATATTGGATAAGCTTGTTCCGGTTGCTCCGGTTGCGTCAGCTTCTCCTGAACGGTGTTGGATAGGCTTGTTCCGGGATATTCTTCCGGCTGCGACAGCTTCTCCTACTTACTTACTACTGCACTTATATCGGAACTCGAAGGACCAGTTTATGTTGACGTCTTGGGCTGTTATCTGATTGTTCAGCACCTTTACGACGTTTCTGCTAATGGTTCACTGTATTGAGTGTATTGAATGAGAGTCAAAGTAATAACGAACTTATTTATTCAACGTCTCATCTACAACTGATCTAACGCTACTTCTTAAAATCTAAGGGTGGTCAGGGTGAGGTAAATACAAATTGGGGTGCGTGAGAACTGAGTGTTGCTTCTTAGAACAACGGTGTTTACGTGAGCCAGAGATTCGGAAATACATGGAACACGGTGTCGTCACTTTAACGTTAAATATGAGACCGATATATTTCCTAGAGGGACAATCATTATTAAGGAAAAGCAAAGATTAAAATACTGATACAAAGTTGCCGGAATGTCTGTTGAATATTAAACAGATATTGTTGTCCATAAAGTTGCTAATATGCTTCTAGATTCAGGTGCTGATGATAAGTATTATAAAACAAGGAAAATTAAATCCTAAAGCAATATTGCATAATGGTGAAACACTTAGCATAAAAGGTATAACTTCCGAAACTATGCAAACTAACGGAGTATGTTATGGTGTTATATTACGAACAGGTTTATCAAATTCTATGTTTCCATTTCACGTAGTCAGTGACGAATTTCCTATCGAATGTGACGGAACTTTAGGTCATGATATATTACTTAGATTAGGTCCTCAAATAAATTACAAAAATTTTAGGTTAAAAATGGGTTTACTTGAATTTAAATTTTCTGAAAATAAGGAAGACACTATTATTTTACTGAAAAGAACTAAGTCAATTTTGAAAGTTAAAGTCAATACTAAAAAGAATGATATGTTTGAAGGTATTTGCAATTCAGTTGAATTACGAGAAGGTATTATCATAGGGAATTGTCTCACATATGTTAAAGATAAAGAATGCTTAGTAAGTATATTAAACGTAAATGAAAGTGACGTTGAAATTTGCTTACCTGTTGTTGCGATGGAAAAATTAGTCAATATAATTAATTAATGGCCATTAGTCAATTGTTGAGTCAGGAAGGTTAAATAAAATACATGATCTAGTTAATAGATTAATTATAAATTAATAATTAATAAATATTTGTGACGAATTTTCCGATTTGTTCTATTTAGAAGGCGATAATTTAACGAGTACTACTGCTATTGAATACAGCGTGTTCACGGGAAGCTGCTACAATAGCTAACTTTTTTCTTTGAATTTTTACGAGGTAGCTTAAATTAGAAAAGTTTCAGGACGTCACCTGCTGGATATTATGGCAACACCAGAAAAACAAATGATTGTCAGGTTTTCGAAATTTTCAATTGTTTTCAATTTTTTTAAATGGAACGTTATATTTTTTACCATCGTATCATGTTCAGGACGTCAAATTAATTATGTCTCTGAAATATTACCTTCCAAGGCCTACTATTTTTATAAATCATTTAATTAATAAATCTTGGTGTTCACGGAAAATGGCTACAATAGCTAACTTTTTTATTTGAATTTTTACGAGGTAGCTTAAATTAGAAAAGTTTCGAGACGTCACCTGCTGGATTTTATGGCAACATCAGAAAAACAAATGACTGTCAGGTTTTCGAGATTTTCAATTGTTTTCAACTTTTTTAAATGGAACGTTATATTTTTTTACATCGCATCGCGTTCAAGGCGTCAAATTAATTATGTCTCTAAAATATTACCTTCCATTTTTAATATGAATTAAATTTCAAGAACTGATTAATCATAATCAGAATAGTTAAAAAAACTGACAATTTGAAAACAATTTCGATGTTCTCTTGTTTCAACGCACACCATATTATGTTCGCCAACAAAAAAGCTGTTGTTACTATGCAGTTCCCGCGAATACCAATGTTTATTTACTAGATACTTCTTAAAATAGTAGGCCTTGGAAGGTAATATTTTAGAGACATAATTAATTTGACGCCTTGAACACGATGCGATGTAAAAAAATATAACGTTCCATTTAAAAAAGTTGAAAACAATTGAAAATCTCGAAAACCTGACAGTCATTTGCTTTTCTGATGTTGCCATAAAATCCAGCAGGTAAGGTCCTCAAACTTTTCTAATTTAAGCTACATCGTAAAAGTTCAAATAAAAAAATTAGCTATTCTAGCCATTTTCCGTGAACACCAAGATTTATTAATTAAATGATTTAAAAAATAGTAGGCCTTGGAAGGTAATATTTTAGAGACACAAGTAATTTGACGTCCTCAACGTGATACGATGTTAAAAAATATAACGTTCCATTTAAAAAAGTTGAAAACAGTTGAAAATCTCGAAAACCTGACAGTCATTTGCTTTTCTGATGTTGCCATAAAATCCAGCAGGTAAGGTCCTGAAACTTTTCTAATTTAAGCTACCTCGTAAAAGTTCAAATAAAAAAGTTAGCTATTGTAGCCATTTTCCGTGAACACCAAAATTTATTAATTAAATGATTTAAAAAATATTAGGCCCTGGAAGGTAATATTTTAGAGACACAAGTAATTTGACGTCCTCAACGTGATACGATGTTAAAAAATATAATGTTCCATTTAAAAAAGTTGAAAACAATTGAAAATCTCGAAAACCTGACAGTCATTTGTTTTTCTGATGTTGCCATAAAATCCAGCAGGAGAGGTCCTGAAACTTTTCTAATTTAAGCTACCTCGTAAAAATTCAAAGAAAAAAGTTAGCTATTGTAGCGGCTTCCCATGAACAACCTGTATAATAATCCTGTGATACCTGATACAAGTTCGATATACTTAAAGCCATATACGCACAAGAAGAGATAATCAAAGAACAAGTGACCCAGATGTTAGAACAAGATTTAAACGAACACAGTGTTTCTCCATGGAACGCTCCATTATTAGTAGGTCCTAAGAAGATAGATTCATCGGGTAAACAGAAATGGAAAATTGTAGTAGATTTTCGTAAACTAAATGATGTTTACCATTGGGGATGCCTTTCCTTTGCCAAACATAAATGAAATATTGGACCAATTGGGAAACGCTAAATATTTCAGTGTTATAGATTTAGCGTCAGGTTTCCAACAGATTTCATTAAGCAAAAACGATCGCAAAAAGACAGCATTTTCCACTGGATCGGATCATTATCAATATAAGCGGATGCCATTTGTTTTAAAAGGCGCTCCATCTTCTTTTCAAAGATTAATGGCAACAGTGTTATCAGGATTACAAGGCGTAAATTGTTTTGTGTATTTAGACGATATAGTCATATATGGGTATGATTTAAGCGATCATAACAAGAAATTAATAAGAATCTTCGAAAGATTACGAAAATATAACTTGAAAATTCAACCAGATAAATGTAATTTTCTTTGTAAAAGGTTATATATCTAGAACATGTCATTAGTGATCAATGTATATCCCCAGACGAATCAAAAATTTCAGCTGTAAAAAATTTTCCTCGGCCCCAAACTTCGAAGGAAGTTAAATTTTTTCTAGGTCTAGCCTCTTGTTACAGAAAATTTATTACTCAAATTGCCTTCCCACTTACAAAGTTATTAAATAAAGGTGTGGAATTTAACTAGACTAATTTATGTGAAGACTCTTAAAACAATTTTAATTAGTAAACCTTTATTACTATATCCAGATTTTAAAAAAGAATTTATATTAAGTACAGATGTTAATAAATATGCCACAGGTGCGATACTTTCCCAGGATCGAATAGGAAAAGATTTACCAATAGCCTATGTGAGTCGTACTTTAGAGTAAAGCAGAAACAAGATACAGTGTTATACAGCAGGAATTACTGGGCCATATTTATTTGGTCGAAAATATAAAATATATACGGATCATAGACCATTTATCTGGATATTTAATGTTAAAAACTCAGGCTCACATTTAATTAGGTGGCGCCTTAAATTGGAAGAATATGACTACCAAATAATACATCGTCCGGGTAAACAAAATTTGCCAGCTGATACTCTTAGTAGAGCAATGAAATGCAATGCAACCCAATTATAGGTATAGAAAATTTTTCTCTAGGTATGACTTATAATGAATTTTGCGAGTTCCTTATACGAAAACTCGTATAATAATTAATAATCAATTCGAGGAATGTGATGAGTCTATTTTCAGTATCTAAAGATTATTGTTTAGCTTATTGCATTTCTAAGGATTTTAAAATGGCAAAAGGTATAGCTTTAGAATTTCGAACGATTTGGAAATGTTGATTTATTATTAGAACAAAATAAGTCTGTACATGAAGTAGTTAATATTGAGGTAAATGCACAAAAAGTTTTTTACTTGATAACTAAAGAAAATTATTACGACAAACCCAGTTATGAAATTTGTGGTTATGTTTAATAAACCCGATATTTTACTCAAAGAGAATATCACTAAAGTTGCAATACTGCGGTTAGGAAGTGGATTAGATAGATTACAATGGGAAAATATTAGGATATTAGGTTTTTATTTAAAAACACAAACATAGAAGTTTTAGTATGTAATAACAAAGTAATAACAGAACTTAGCAAAGATGAGAAACTGAAAGTAATAAAAGAATATCATAATAGTTTAATTGGAGGACATCAAGGAGTTAATAGGACATTTAAGCGATTAATTATATTATACAATGTGTCCCCGGATTGAGTTCGCGATACGTATAATGGATCAAAAATTTTTGAATTCAGATTTCATGTTCTGCAGTTCACGTCTGCTTGGCGTGAAATTAATTTGTGCCAAATTTGACGCCGAAAGTCTTCAAGGTGGCGGAATTAACACAAGAAGAAGTAAAATCTGTGTAGGTAAAGTGGTCTTCCTTTTGACTTTAGGAGAAAAATTTAGTAAGTAAAATGATTAAGTAAAATGATTCCCAATTCAAATTAGGGAGATATACCAAATTCCAACATCCTAGGAAAAAAAATTGAATTACGGAAAATTACTAATTATTTATGAATAATATTTCAGTAAAGTTGTAAAATGTTATCGTCATCTACATATTTATTGACCAAAAAAAATAAAATATGATTATTCAAATAACACTGCGTCCATATTAGCACCTGACAGTATTAATGTCTTAACAACTTTACTGAAATCCTAATTTTCCGTAATTCAATTTTTTTTCTAGGATGTTGGAATTTGATATATCTTCCTAATTTGAAATGGGAATCATATCTTATCATTATCTTACTAAATTTTTCTCCTAAATTCAAAAGAAAGACCACTTTACCTACACAGATTTTACTTCTTCTTGTGTTAATCCCGCCGGGATGGGGACGTTTCGCCCCCACCGTTTCGCCTCCACCGTTTCGCCCCCACCGTTTGGCTCCCGCCGTTTCGCTTCTGGTCCCGATTCGCCCCCGACCCATTTCGCCCCCGAGTTAACATATGCTAATTTTAGAAATTACATTGGGTCCTTTCAATCATTAGTCCTTTAATGTTCTTCATTACATTAAATAACAGTGACAAGATGTGTTTGTTACGTCGTCACAAACGTTTATTTTACATACCTTTATTTTAGGATAAGTTAATAATTTAAATCATATCATTATATTCTTATTGTAGATATCAATTTTCTATTGAAATGTGGAATGTGTATAACGAAACCTTAAATGATCACCATAGGACGAATGATAACATAGAAGGCTGGCATCGCGGTTTTCAAAGTACTTGCGGTAATTTATTTCCAAATACATTTCAATTTATAAATAGTTTAAAAAAACAACAGTCTATACACAGGTATGAAATTTCACAATTATTATTATTAGGTATTAGACTAAAAATTAACAAAAAATATAGTATAATTTCCACAATAATTGAAAATATTGTAGAAAGTTATGGTAGGATAGATATTATGGATTATTTGTTAGGCATTGCTCATAATTTTGAATGTTAAAATATTTTGTAATATGTATTATTTAATATATATTAGCAAAATTCTCTATTATTTTCGGGGGCGAAACGGTCAGGGGTGAAACGGTACGAGGGCGAAACATCCCGGGGCGAAACGGCGGGGGCTAAACAGTGGAGGTTTTGAACAATAATTTTACTTACAGTTGACTGATGCAAAGCAAGAATTAAATTCTGACCAACACACTTCTGATAACTTCCATGACCAAAAAATGTTAATGCTGTAAGAATCTGAAAAATCGGGACAATTAGTTAATCATCATTGTCAAAATTATATCTGCAAAAATAGATTCTACTTTTATTTCAACAGGAACTGCAGTTCTTCTAGTATTTGTTAAATGTGGTCTGAATAATATCAAATGTAGGGCCAAATCTTTTGAAAATCTGAAGTATCTAATAAATACTTCCTCTCGAAGTTCAAATGGGTTATTCGTATCTCTTAATGTACGCCTTTGAATATTTTCTCGAAACCTGAAAGTACATTGCCATTAAAACCCCGGGGCCTATTCCTGAAAATGGACTAGTTACAAACTATTTATAGTTTTAATTATTAGTAAGCTCTTTTTCTTTGAGTAACATAATTTTACAGCACCAGACTTTACAGAGAAAAGGAACTTGTAACTAATAAGCCATACTTTTGAGGAACAGGCTCCTGGAGAGCAGGGGAAGTTATAGTAATTGTTTTAATTAATATTTACCTACCTTTCATTTAAAATTTCCAGTTGATGCAATAAGTGCAGATTTAATAACTCACCCATAACTGGTTCCATTTTAGCATATCACTAATCACAAATTAATTAACCTGACTTGTCAATGCAAAATCATTCAGTAGGACGCGTTTTAATATCCATGTTAACGGCATAACAGGACCTCCATACTAGAAATTATTTTGACATGGCCAAATAACATAACATTTAACATATTTCCGATTTGTTAACATAACATGAAAAAGCTCGTAACATGCATGTTAAGATAACATAGAGCGATACATCACAGGGCTGATTAAATCCAGAAACTAAATTACGACAACCTCCAGAGCACCTTTTAGCTTGTGCTTTTTGGACATTGTAGGCCCTTTACCAGAAACAGAAAATGGTAATAAATATATTCTAATATTTCAGGACGATCTAACTAAATATTCGGAAGCCGTACCAATCCTTAATCAAGAAGCAGAAACAGTTGCAAAAGCCTTCGTAGAAAATATTGTTTTGAAACACTCAATTCCGGATAAAATCTTTTGACTGATTAAGGTACGAACTTTTTATCTAATGTTTTTAAAAAATTTTGTAAACTTTTAAAAATAGAAAAACTGCAATCAACTGCATATCATCCACAAAGTAATGGTTCATCTGAAAGATCTCATAGAACTTTAGCAGAATATTTGAGACATTTTATTTCTGAAAATCAATTAGATTGGGATAAATATGTAGCATACGCAATGTTTACGTATAATACCACTCCCCATACAGGCCTTATGCCTTTTGAATTGTTATACGGCTATACACCAAATTTACCGAGTTGAATATTAAAATATAATAAAGAACCTGTTTATAGTTATGATGATTTGTTATCGGACATTAAAGAAAAGTTCAGAATGACCAGAGAAAAAGCTTTTACTTTATTAGAACAAAATAAAGAACGATTAAAGCAAGGTTATGATAAAAAGACTAAATTCATTGAATTTAAACCCAGAGATAAAGTTTCACTTTTTAATTAATCAATTCGTCGAGGACGTATTAAAAAAATATCGAGTCAATGGATAGGTCCATACTAAGGATTATCTAAGGATTCGCCAGTCAACTATACTATTCAAAATAAGAGAGATAAAATTAAAGTTCATGGTAATCGCTTGAAACATTTTATTGATTAATTTTTATTGTTATAGAAAAAAAAATGAAGAAAGCATCAAGAATTCTGGCAGGACTCACCATCATCGTCCTATGTATGTCTGCAAGTCGTACTGAAAAATTTTATAACCTTACAGATTTTGACTATACTCCAGAAATTCATTTTGAAAATATTGGTAAAATAAATTTATATAATGATTGTTGGAAATTAATAACTTATGTTAATACGTATAAGTAAACATAGAGAAAACTTAGAAAGGTTAGAAATGTATTTTCATAAGAAAATTGAATTATGCCATGGACCTGAATTTCATCACCTACCTGATATGTTAATTTGTAATCATTCCTTTAAAAGTATTGATCAAACGTTACCTAAAATTAAAGACGAATTATATGTTTTAGACCAGTTAGTAGGTTATGGTGAACATAAATTTAAGCGAGGGTTAATGATTGTAGTAGGCAGCTTATCTAAATTTTTATTTGGAACGCTTGACGATGATGACGTTTATACAAATATTACAATGAAAAGATTGGAGAATACTGTAGTAATGAACATTCCATAGTTTCTTTAATTAAAGAACAAACTAGTGTAGTTCAGTCTGCTAATACTCAATAGTACTATAGGAAATTTATCTCATAATGAAGAATTACTGGCAAGAAATTTACGCACTATAAATCAGATATTGAAACAAAATATTGAAAGAAACATATTTCTTAACGGAAAGTTAACTTTAGATGAACATGTTATGATATTGTAGCGTACTCGTTTCCTTTGCAGTAAAGATTTGGTTTATAAATTCTAGCCACTAAGAAACTCTTTATTTTTACGGTATAAATTATAAACTTTTTGTATTTTACAAGAACTGACAGTAAATAGTAAATATTTATAATTAAAGCTGGTTCTTGTCCGATGAAAATTGTATCACAAACTCTTTTAAACAGACATTAAATGGCGCATAAACACTTAACGTTTCGCAGTCGTTCGACAGCTTCCTCAGAAGTTTATATTTTTCACTTCTGACGAAGCTGTCGAACGACTGCGAAACGTTAAGTGTTTATGCGCCATTTAGTGTCTGTTTAAAAGAGTTTGTGATATAGTAAATATTTAGTTGCTATATCAACTGACATCATAGGTATCGGCATTACATCACCGTAGGTAATATTACATCGGCATTACATCACCGTAGGTAATATTCGTTACACTACCCCCTTCTTAGGCACATTTCGTCACGAAATTGACTTAACGTTGCCTACTAAATTTAACCTACAACATCTCGTTCTGTTTTTAATTCAGATAAAGGTGCGAAATTGCTTCTTGAATCCCCGAATACAGTTCGTCTCAACTCAGCTTCTTTATTGTCGCCAGCATAGGGAGCTAACCGATTGAAGTGAATTATCCGTGGTTTGCCGTTCGGACACTTGCGAATGCGGTAGATGACATCATTTATACGTTTTATTATTTCATACGGTCCCTCCCAAGATGTTTGTAATTTCAGCGACAAGCCTCGACGACGTTGTGGATTATAAAGCCATACTTTGTTGCCTGATTGGTATCCACCGTTTTCTGCTCTGACGTCATAACGTTCCTTCATTTTGTCACTTGCCTTTTGGATATTCAAACGTACTTGTTCGTGTATGTCATTCATTCTTTTCTTTAATTTAGTGATATAATCTTCGCCAAGTAGATTTTCGCCCCGTTTACTTCCAAATTTCAAATCACACGGCAACCGTAACTCCCTACCAAATATTACATTTGACGGCGTCTGTCCTGTACTCTCATGTATAGATGATCGATACGCTAGCAAGAACAAATGAAGGTAACAGTCCCAATCTCTTTGATGGGTAGAGACGACTTTAGATAAATATTTGTTGATCGTTCTGTTCATGCGTTCGATCATACCATCCGATTGTGGATGTAAAGCAGTAGTTCTAGTCTTTCGAATGTCTAATAATTCGCATACCTTTTGGAATAGAACTGATTCAAAATTTCTGCCTTGATCTGAATGTAATTCTAATGGGACTCCAAATCGGCATATCCATTCTTTGACCAGACAATTTGCGATTGTAACGGCTTCCTGATTAGGTACTGCGTAAGCTTCCACCCATTTGCTGAAATAGTCCATGACTACAATAATGTATTTGTTTTCTGCTTCGGTTACAGGGAAAGGACCAGACACATCTATTGCAATTCGCTCAAATGGGCTTCCTACATTGTACTGACGCAACGGTGCTCTTCGATATCTCTGTGGTCCATTACTTGCTGCGCATATCGTACATTTCTTGCACCACTCCTTCACATCCTCCTTACAGTTGACCCAGTAAAATCGTTCTCGTAACTTTTGTACTGTTTTCGTTATACCAAGATGTCCTCCTGTAGTCCCATTATGAATTTCTTTAATAACTTCTGGCACTCTCTCTCGCGGTATCAGGATCTGCATTCTCTGCTCGGTACCATCTTGACTCTCCAAAACACGTTTCAGAAGATTATCTTCTATAATAATAGAATCCCACTGTGCCCAGTAAGACTTTACCTTCGGGGAATGTCGCGCAACCTCTTCCCATGTCGGTTTACAACCATTTTTTTTCCAATTCATGATCAATGTCAGATCTGGGTCAATTTCTTGAGCTTTTCTAATTTCTTCAAATTGCCAATGTTCATCCGTAACTGTCGTCCTCAAAACAGAGATCGACTTCTGTTCCACTCGAGAGCAATGTTTACAATCTTGGGGACACGGCCTCCTAGACAATGCATCGGCGTTGCAATGATTTAATCCAGGTCTATGTTCGATGTCAAAGTCATATTCTTGTAGTCTCTCAATCCATCTGGCTACTTGACCTTCGGGATTCTTAAATTGCAGTAACCATTTTAATGCTGCATGATCGGTTCTCACTAGGAATTTTCGCCCATAGAGATACTTGTAAAAATGCTCAACTGATTTCACCACTCCTAATAGTTCCCGTCTAGTAACGCAATAGTTACGCTCCGGCTTCGACAAAGTTTTACTAAAATAGCCGATAACTTTTGCCATCTTGTAATTGAGATAAAACGGCGCCTAATCCGACGTTGCTTGCATCTGTATCCAGAATGAATTTACCATGTGGAAGGGGATAACTCAAGACTGGCGCAGTCGTTAAAGCCCGCTTTAAACTGATAAAAGCATCTTGACAATCTTCTTCCCACGAAAATCTTCGTCCCTCTTCTGTAAGTCGTGTTAGTGGTTTCGCAATATTGGCAAATCCAGGCACATATCTGCGGTAATACGTACACAACCCAAGAAAGCTTTTTAATTCATGTTTATTTATTGGTACTGGCCATTCTTCTATTGCTTTAACTTTTCCTTTGTCAACTGCAATTCCTTTTTCAGAAACCACATGTCCTAAATATTGTACTTGTTTCTGGAAGAAGTGACATTTTTTTGGACTCAGTTTCAATCCAGAGCCTTTCAATCTTCGAAATACCTCTTCTAAATTTTTCATATGATCTTCAATTGTTTTACCGAAAACAATAATGTCATCAAGATATACTAAGCACGTTTTCCAGGACATTCCTTTTAATACTATTTCCATCAACCTCTCAAATGTTGCAGGAGCATTGCAGAGATCAAACGGCATTACTGTAAATTGCCATAGACCAGTACCAATAGTAAACGCGGTTTTTTCACGATCTTCAGCAGCTAGATCAACTTGCCAATATCCGCTTTTTAAATCTAGTGTCGAGAAAATTCTTGCGCCGCCTAGTGTATCTAAGGTATCGTCTATTCTTGGTAACGGGTAGCTGTCTTTCTTCGTTACGCTATTAAGTTGACGATAGTCTACGCAGAATCTTGTTGAGCCCTCCTTTTTCTTGACTAGTACCACTGGTGACGCCCACGGACTACTTGAAGATTCGATAATGCCTTCTTCTTCCATTTCAGGTATTATCTTCTCGGCTTCATCTCGTTTTGCCATAGGTAATCTTCTAGGAGCTTGGCGGATGGGATGCGCATTTCCGGTGTTTATTTTATGCTTGACTAACCCAGTTTTACCTTTTGGTCCATTGCCGATATCAAAAATGTCTTGATATCGATAAAGCAATTTCTTTGCTTTTATTGTTTGCTGGGGATTCAACTGACGACATGATGTAGAAATTAAATTAGACCACACATCGTTATTCTTAGCACATGACTTCTGCGTAACGCTTACTTCCCTTACGATAGAAGATATTGATGTGCAACAACCTACAATTGAGCCCTTCTTCATGGTTACGGGATAATAATTCATGTTCATTACAGGTACCGGTATGATTTTTCCTGTCTGAACTGTTGCTTTTCCAACAATAACCCCTGGAGCCACATCTGCGCTGTGATTTCTTGGCTCAAGCATCACTACCCTTCCATCACGAAGATGACCCTCCAAATGAGCTATGAGAACCATTTCACTCTGGTTCGATATCGTGGTGTCTTCAGCCAAAACTACATGTGCTGTTACATCACCTGGTCGATGCAAAACAATCTCTTCATCGTTTATTTCAACTACACCTCTTTTCATGTCTAATTTAAAATTTTGCGGTTTCATAATATCCATTCCGATAATGATTTCATCTTCTACGTCGGCTACCAACATTCTATGAATAAAGGATGTATTACCTATGACGACTGCAATATCAACTTCGCCACGGATGGTAGCTGTATCTTCGGTCGCCGTACAAGGTGTCCACCTACTTGGTTGAATTTGTCTGGTTGTTCTGACAACGTCGGGTCTGATAATTGATTTTGTCGCACCCGTATCTAGCAAAAATGAATGAAGTTTTTCGTTGATGAAGCCATCCACAAACAAACCGTTCGCTCGATATTTTAGAGATTCCACCTCTGCTGTTTTCTTAAGGGCCTGCTGGTTACGGGTCGACGTTCGCCACTTCGCATCAACCCGCTCTAGTTTTCCGATATTGAATCAGTCGCAGCTGTTTTTGATAATTTATTGCAGCGATTGCGAATATGTCCCAATTCACCGCATTGCCAGCAGCGCAACTTCCTTTTCTTGAATGCCTCTTCCTTCAACATTCGACGTAGTACTATTTCTATAGGTATATGCTCATCTTCGGTCTCTTTCATCGTACTTTCCACCGTACGTACTCGAATTTGATTTCTTGAGGCCTGTTTTGCCGCTTCAAATTCTAACGCTGTAGCTAGAGCATCACTTAATGTCCTCGGGCGAGCGAGGAATAGTGACTGTTTCGTTTCGTTATCTTTGATTCCATCGGTAAACGCCTGCACCCCTAGACGCTCCAAAACAACATCTGGCGTTGATGGGTTATGCCAAACGAACCAAACGAGCAATGTCGACTTCAAATTCTTGTAGGTTTTCATTGGGTTTTTGGACCCTGTTCTTTAACTGATAATGTTGCAGTTGTTCTAAGTGTGCGTGGCCATATCGCATTTCTAATCGCTTTACCAACTGCTGATAGTTCTCTTGATCATCAGGGGTAAGCGCTTGAAGAACTTCTATTGCCTCACCTCGTAGTGCAATCGTCAAAGCTATAGCCTTCTCTGTTGAAGTCCATCCGTTGAGTTTTGCCGCTGCTTCAAATTGTACCAAGTAACTGATCCATGATGACTTACCATTAAAAGTAAGAGGTTCCATGCGCAACTTCTGTACTGATTCCGAGTCTTCTTGCACATTTCGGGTTTCTGTTACATTTGCAAGTTGATGAATAATATTTGATCTTAAATTTATTGTTGCTATTTTCTCTTCAACTTCTTTCCTAATCTTTTCTTCTAAATTAACAACTTCTTCTGCAAACTTTTTAGAAGCTTCTCCCAGTTTTCCTCTTAATTCCTGCGAATTTCTTTCCAATTTTTCTTCAAATATTTTAGAACTTTCTTCTAACTTCTCTTTCAACTTTTCTTCATAATTTTTAGAAGCTTCGTCCAATTTTTCCTTTAATTTCTGCGAATTCTTTTCCAGGTTTTCTTCGAAGTTTTTGGAATTATCTTCTAATTTTTCTTTTAATTCTTGCGAATTGTCTTCTAACTTTTCTTTTATAGCTTTACAATTGTCTTTCATTTCTTGCAACAGTTCACCGAGGTTTGTACACGGCACCTCAAATAAGAAATTATCTGGATCCGGTTCACCTGCATCATCCAAGGATTGACGAAGTCGCGTTTGTAGAATCGCTTTCGTTCCAACTATTTCCAAATCACGTTCTTCCAGCTCCCGTTTAAGGTCTGCGACTTTCAGATGGATGAGAGGTACTTTTTTTGTAGTCATTTTCTTTTAAACACCAAACTTTACCAAAACCCGTACACCTGACACCAATTGTAGCGTACTCGTTTCCTTTGCAGTAAAGATTTGGTTTATAAATTCTAGCCACTAAGAAACTCTTTATTTTTACGGTATAAATTATAAACTTTTTGTATTTTACAAGGACTGGCAGTAAATAGTAAATATTTAGTTGCTATATCAACTGACGTCATAGTAAATATTTAGTTGCTATATCAACTGACGTCATAGGTATCGGCATTACATCACCGTAGGTAATATTCGTTACAATATTTACAGTAATTTTTGAACATTATCAACTAGAAAACATGAATTTAATAGATGCTGCGTTACAAGGTCAAACTGGTAGTTTAAATCCAATTATTCGAAGCCCCAGTCAGATAATACAACAACTACAGAACATTTTTGGCTATGTACCAAGTGGATTAAAGTTTTCAGCGTTAATAAATATAGAAAATTGCAGAATTTTGATGAAATCTGCTAAGACAGATGTTTATTATAAGAATCCTAATTTAGTTTATATTATTAGATTTCCTTTAATTCAAATAGATACGTATACATTATTAAGTTTAACTTTACCAATTTATTTTGGTAATAGTAAGTAATCTTTTATTCAACCTAGTAATAAGATTTTAGCTATTAATGAAATTTAAAAAAAAGCATTATGTTAAGTTTAATGAATTGCAGTTTGAACACTGTATGGAAATTGCAAAACTGGAATATGTGTATTTGTCCTCAAATGCAACAAGTGTCATTGACGCACATGCACGAAGACTGTGAAGTTAAGTTATATACAGATTAACAACAAAAATGCCAGAAGTATGTGATCAAAGAGTTGTAGAAATTGGAACGCCCTTATTTTATTAATATTATCTAATATTTGGTTATATGTAGTACCTAAATCCGAATTAATTACAATTTCGTGTCCAAAAGAAAATACTAATCCTTTAGATGTTAGATTAAATGGTGTAGGAAGCTTTAGTTTACTAAGCAGTTGTAAAGCTTGTACAGGATCAATAATTTTAACATACAAATACAAAATACTTATTCTAGTAATATCAAATTACAATATATTCCTTCATTTAATTTAAATATTTATTGCTGTGAAAACTTTACTAAGGAAAGATTTAATATAACTGACTTACATTTAGAAGCAAATATGAAAACCGTATCTTCAGATGATCTTAATTTAGCTTCTCATAAGATAATAAAAATTAAGAAGCTAGCTGAAAATTTAGATGAATAAATCCAACATTCTAATTCTATGAAATATTATTCTTTAAGTACTATTGTCATTGCTATTATTGTAATTGTAATTATATTTTGTTGTTTTTCGAGGCGTTATGTAAAATTTTGTTATGGTTTGGTACCTGTAATTTGCGTTACTTTTAATAATGATAGTCACGAAATTAGAAATAGAACTATATCTGAAGAAGTTGTAAGTTACACTCGTAGTAGACCAAGAGAAGATGTTCAGCTAGAATTAGAACGTGCTGGCTCATCCGATTCAATAAATGAGAGTGATTCAAATTTATCGAAGAGAGACTATTGCCCTCGCATTCCAGGTAGAAGACCTTTAAAAAGTCTTAGTAGTTCTTAGAGAAATGTAAATTTTGATTTTTTTATATTGATCAAAATTTAAATAATAATAGCTAATCTAAGAAAGAACTACCCGTGATATCTATGGGCTATTCGACGGCTCGATCGCGTGGTCCTTCTCAATTTCTCGGATAATTCGTTCTGCTTCATCACGTTTTGCCAAGGATAGCCTCCAGGGTTTTAGCGTATCGGTTTCTCGTTGCCTGTGTCTATTTTATGTTGGATCACATCAGTTTTCCCTTTACATACATTCTCCATTTCGAAAATATTTTAATAGCGGTAGATAAAATTCCTCGTTGCTGTCTCCTTTTCCTATGTCAGGTTTTGGGCAGTTTCTTTGGTAATTTGCATCTTTTCGTATCTGCTTCGGATATGCGGGAGATAGCGGATACTATCGCACAACTCCCCAAGATTGTACCTTTCTTGATGTTGACAGGATAAGAATTCACATTCATTATGAGAACTGGCACTGCCTCTCTTGCCCTTATCAAAATTTTTTCAACTAGAATTCCCCGTCCAACATTTTAGTCGTCATTGCTTGCTTCCATCAGCACTACTTCTCCTTCTCGGAAGAAGAACACGTGCAGCTACATCTTCTCCTTGGTGTAAGACCAGCTCTTCATGGTTGACTGTCATGACACCACACTTTAAATCTAACTGGAATCCATAGGTGCTCATGATATCCATTCCAAGGATGGCTTGATCTTCTATTTCTGCTACCAGAGCATGATGTCTAATGGTTGTCTGGCCGATTCTGATGTTGACACATATTTCTCCATGAACATTGACTGCTGTAACGGTTGCGGCCCTAAGTTTCCATTTGGTCGCAGTGGAAGCGTGCTGGGCCCATAACCTCTTGTAAATGGGGTAGTTAACCAAATAATAAACTTAAATTAGAACCAGAATTGTATTGAATTTCAACTGTCAACAATTGAGCAGGCTTTCAACTGTCTTATTTATATTAACAACGTTACTATTAAATTAGTACTCTAACTGCCTATGATTATTTTTATAGAGAGGAAATTGTATATTCATATTCAACAGTTCCAGGCATCTCGGTCTGGTCTGATGACGTTGGCCACGAAGTCTTCCATCGAATGTTGGTGGTTTCATTTTTATTCCCGACTTTCTGATTCTTAAACTCTTCTGGCGTCGTTTATTTGTTCTGATGTTATTGGTAAACAGTCACTGAGACTAGGTAATATCATGCGTCCAACAATTATTGTAGTCCTGGGTGGCTGTGGTATCACACATAAATGCCGATTTTTACTTCGTATCGTTGAATTGAAATCTTAAATATTGACTGTTAGACAACAAATAAATGTTTCTTTAGGTATTTAATGTTTTAATGTCATTTGAAACAATAATTAGTGAAAAATGTTTGACTCTACAGCCACCCAGGACTACAATAATTGTTGAACACACGTTATTCTCATTGCCGCCATAACTTCGAGTGTGTTTATTTTATTATCCTGCTGATCTAATGCTGCTGCCTATTGCTCTTGTATTTTAGTAATTTCCAGGTTGTGCTATTAATTTAGCCTCGAAATTTCCTGATTGTTCTAGAAATTTACTCTTAATCCAGTCAACGAAGGTGTTGTAGAGGACATGGAGGAGGGGAGAATTTTTCTCTTCAGGAATGTGTTGGGGGTAGTTGGGAAGTAAACATACTAAAAGTCCCCACCACTACCCCTGCCGCTTCGGGGGGGAGGGGGAGAGAAGCTCCCTTTTTTCGGTTTTTCGCTTATAACTCGGAAACTGTGCGTCGTACGAAAAAAGTATTCATTACAAAATTAAAGATAATTAAATTTCCTACAAAAGTCTATTCATTTTCTTCCTATGTGTTATGGTTTCCGAGATATTCGCCAGCGAAAATCGATAATTTTCGAAAGACTTAATGCTCTACAACTTTCTTTTTGACGACTAATCTGTAAAACAAAAGGCTGAGGAATTAGAAGGACAAGATTGACGTTATTTAGTTATTTAGTTATTTAGTCTTTCCGACCGGTTCTTCTGTTTTGATTTGCTGATAAATCAATGAATATATTTTATTTTTTGTTTAAAGTACATAATTGAATATGTTCCTGTTAAACTAATTCCAATTTTTCTTTATTTTGAAAATATTTACATAACGTTATTTTAATAACATTTTTACTGTATTTAAAGTTTCCTAGCGTTTAGAATCTTTCTTTCAATCTTTGAAAAACTCTATAATCCTATAATATACTGGGTGTTCCATTTAAAAAAATATAACTTTGGTATGGCTCTCAGTTACTGAACACTCTCTATAGCCAAAAATAATTTTATGAAGTAGAGCTAACTGAGTTACATCTTAGCTCGTTTGAATTTTTTTTCTATCTTATACACTATAGACGGTAGAGAAAACCGCGGCACTCGGTGGACACGCTGTATATATGTATTTATCAAAAATAAAAATTCTAGATTAAAGAGTATGCCGCACAGTGTGTCGAAACAGTAAAATGGACATTCGACAAAAATAAAAATTTTGAAACTCGACGAAATTTTTACTTAAATACTTAGAATAATATCTAAGCTTCATGAAAATGACAATAAAATTTCTTATAACGTATTACACCGGTTGCATTTTGACGGATGAATACGGTGCTTTAGGAACACGTTATGTGAAACATAGACAGTCACACACTTTGAAATCCCATTGTTTCTTCTGGATATCATTTTGAAAGTTAATTCTTCTAGCGTTTATTTGTCCAAGGTTTAAGCTTTTAATTATCGAGATAACATAATAATAGCTTATCATTTTTTCCATAAAATGAAATTTTAAAAATATCAAAAAGTTTTAGACAAATTTTCAGTTTACCTTGACTTTTAAAAATATGTCCAAATTTGTCCAAGTGGATATAAACATACTTTGATTTTCTGATATCTTGGCTTCATATATTCACTTTAAACAAGTGTGACGAAGCGCGACCAAGCAAATTATTTATTTTTTTTGCAGAAAGAATCAAGTAGTCCAAATAACATTCTGTGTATTATAATTCAACTAACCACGACCTACTAGATTTCACGAGACGACGTCTTTTATCCGGCCTGGATAATTTACTAGTTCAAGTGTTTCTTCGTTGGCGCTACTTATCCAAAATACAAGAAACGGATATGCAGTGATAGGCAGAAAGGACACATATAGCGAAATTTTTTATTATCGATCTCTCAGAAAAATTTATTGTTTATGAAAGCTCCTCCATCTTCCCGAACTCAAAATGCACATGTCAAAATTTGAATACCTCTTGTCATATACCGAGGAAATCAAGATATTTGAAATCGACATAAGAGTAAAGTACCTTTATCTTTTAAAATACGTGAAAATATTATTCGGAAAAATTATTTAGAATTTCTATATGATTTCAAATATGAAATCATGACTGTCTAGGATGAAAAAAAAATTTGGACACAAAATATGAAATTTTTATGGTATCGTTATTGATCGTAATTTCTAGTTGGTAGATGACCGAGAAACAAATCCCAGAGTATATTCTTATCACACCTGAACAAACATCCAGCTCTATGAAGTTAAAGTTCTACATTTAAAGTTGGTTCTTGTCCGATGAAATTTATATCACAAAATCTTTTAACCGGACACTAAATCTCGCACTATACACTTAACGTTTCACCGTCGTTCGACAGCTTCGTCAGAATTAGATTTTGTGATTAAATGTGTCCAGTTTTCTGCCGGTCACTGTATAGTACGTAATAATAATACACTTTCTCAGCAATATTCAAGTACACCAGTAAGATTACTTTATAAATTGAATTTCGGCTACGATAAATCGTACAATATACGGCTCATTTTCAGAAATAACTACAAATAAAATTATGGTAAAATGTGTTATTATATGTTTAGCGCCCTGTAAAGTTATTAATTTTAAACCTTATACTGTACAGAAATGTGCTTAAAAGGTGTATGGAAAACGAGGGATATAAAAATTAAATATAATATCCTCAGAAAAATATCGATGTCCACTATTTTCTCTTTTCGACACACTGTGTGCCGTCCTATTTTGTATGCTGTCGAAATATTGTCTAATGACAGGAGTTTTAATCAGTATGGAGCGTTAGCCAATTGCGCGATGAATTGATATTAAAGTGAAAACTAGGAATTTTTTAACAATGAAAAGCGTGGAAACAATTCATAAAAATCGAATTATTCGATAAATAACGTTATTGAGAACTTTATTAGCAGATGGAAAGATCGGCCCTAAAAAGTAGCATACACTGCAAATCAAGAAGGTTTTATTGTTAAGTCGTATTATTGCATAATATGTCAAACAGTTTAGCATCATTTCAAGATAAATTTCCAACCATACAGCGGATACTAATTTAAAGTTGTGTGTTAATCACGACATACGTTTTCTTTGAACCATTACAGGACTATCGCATCCAATATGCCAGACACCTTTACAACCTCTTTTATATTCCTAATATTCGTGTGTGTTAGGAATTGAACCATACGTTCAAAATTGCTAACTGCTAGATTAAATGTATATGGGTACATTGGGCACTTTCTTAAAGCCACTTTACACTATTTGATTTTTAATTTGACTTCAGAAATGTAATAGTAATTAGGTGCAAATTTTTTGTGAAATTAAAAATTAAATGGAAAATCAAATAGCCTAAAAGTCGTTTTGGAGAGCCGTCGGAAAAATTTATTTACGATTTCCTCTAATTCTTTTAATTTTTTTTTCTTGATTCTGATGGCTCATTGAATTCTCTATCCAACCACATCAAAAATTTATTGTTTTATGGGAAAGATTTTGAGAAAAAAATTACTGACAATGAATGAATCATCTACTACCTAGAAATGAAGTAGGCGTGACATTTTCAACAAATCCAAAATGGTACCTACAATAAAAGAAAACTTGTCATTTTTGTCATTTAAACAAAGTCTTTTCAAGACGAGTAATCATGGTTTGTCATTTAACTGAAAATTAAATTATTATTATTATTATTTCATTTCATTTTCAATAATTTCTTTCTCAAAATTTTTCCCATATAACATAATAAATGTTTGATGTGGTTGGATGGAGAATTCAATGAGCTATCAGAATCAAGAAAAGAAATTGGGGGTTGCTATTTAAAAAAAAATGTCGATACGTCATTACTCGAAAACAGATGACTGTTAAAAATTGATTTTCACTTGAAAATATGTGCTTTTTAAATCTAGATTCACTTGTCAGAGCGTTTTTTCGAAATGTCAAAGATAAAGAAATTACGAATTTTATTCCATACTTTAGAGGCTCACTGTAGTATTTTTGATAAATAAATTTTAAAAAAATTAACGTTTACTTCTCAAAAATATTCTTTTTGACAAAATAATGTGAGAAATGAATTTCTCGTACTAAGAAGACTTTACAAATACTTTTTCGAAAACAAAAAATTCTACCGTTAAGTGTTCAATCCCAAGGAAAAGTGGCTAACTTCTATCTTTAAAAAAAGGCTTAAATGAGCCAAACTCACTAAATCCCGCGAAATGTATTTTGTTTTACTTCCGAATTATTCATTTTTTTTTGGAATGAGGCCAGTCAGAAAAATTGACCCTCACATTGTTGCACTGTGTTTACTGCTAAATTTATTTGACATAATCTAAAATGCTTTTTTTTCTGATGAATTGCACTTTAAACGCACAATTTCTGGGATTATTCTCTACACAGTTATTAAGAGAATTCTGTTGCGAATTATCTTCCGTATTAAACGAGCTTTAGGATAACTTTGATACATAAATTTGCTGCTACTTTCTGCAACTTTGAATTTTATTTGCATTTGATTTGTACATATGCATTCAATAATAAATATCGGTAGCTTTAATACTAACGTAAGTGGTAACAGCTTAATTTTCGAAAAAAATTCATAGATTTTCACGTAAATTAATCATTCAGAACATACTCAGCTACATTAACAACTGCTGACGCGTTTGTATAGCCATTTCAAATAAGTATTCTACATTGATGTAACTTTTTGTTTAAATTTATTGTGATTATCGACTGCGAATGGCCACTAATAATTAGAGTAAATTTATATTAATGCGTAAGTATACATATTTATAACTGTATATTAAATTATATAAATATCTATCTGATTTTTGTGGGCCAAACGCTTCTATATAAAAATGGAAATTTATTCCCAGTAATAAACTCATAAGTATAAATTATTCGGGTAATAAATTTAATACAGTGAGACATTCGAGTATGCCAAAACGTTAGACGTTTTTTTAAATTATATGCTGTTGAAGAAACTTCTCATTTTGTAATAAATTTATAATAATTTTATCGAGTTAGCAACAACTGCAAAGATTAGTCTTACAATAGGTATGTTTTTTTTTCTATTGTTATTATTGCTGAATAGCATTTTAATAATAATAATAATAATAATTTTATTTAAGTATTCAACACTCCATACAAAACAGTATAATACAGGTTAAGTACAGCAAGAAAAAAAAACCATACAGGTAAGTACAGTAAAAGAAGTACAGTAGCTACAGTATAAGAAGCAATATTCTACTAAGAGTGGTATTATATATAAACAATTCAGATTTCCACTAAATCCAAAGGATTTGTCAGTGGGATTCTCAGTTAATACTAAGCAAATCTTGAGTTCATCAAAAAAAAAATTTAAGATTATAAACAAATTAAGTTTAAATAAAGATTGTTCTAAAAGTTCCAATTCTACAATCTACTTAACTATCAATAACTCTTTAAGCAACTACAGCTCTACAAACCATTAACCAAAGTTTCATTTAATAACAACAAATTAAGAATCTACTTTCTATATTAGTTTCTAGATTGTTGACTCTTTAAGCAACTACAACTCTACAGACCATTAACCAAGTTCCATTTGATAACAACAAATTAACAATCTACTTTCTATATTAGTTTCTAGATTATTGACTAAACTTACTTCTAATAAGCAAAAGGGAGAATCTTTATTCTTAGAAACCCCCTTAGCGGCCAGCTAATCTCCTCAGAATAAAATAAACTTATCATCAAAAGAAAAACTAAAGTAAAACCAAAGTTTCCAGCTTTTCTATCTTCTAAAACCTCCCTTTTTTTACACAAAATTTAGGTCTAAAACATCCAGTCTCTTTATACACTAATCACAGCTCTTCCATATTGTCTATTAGCCACTCTTTTAGTCTCTTTTTAACAATTTTCAAGGATGAAAGTCCTTTTAAGTACTCGGGTAAGTTGTTAAAATTTTCTGGAATCAGAGATTCAAATAGTCTGTCACCGTATTTATTATGCACTAAAGGTTTCCTCAGAGTCCAGGATTCCTTCATTCTTGTACTTCTTTGATGATCCACAGGTTGTTTAAAGTCGGATTTATAATAGTACCTCACCAACAAAGTGTATTTACTATAAATAACTATAAATAACTCCTTGATTTTTAAAAGTTTGCACTCATAAAAACCGTCTTTTCTCACAGTAGATGTAGTTACGAGTCTTTTAACAAATTTGTTCAGAATTCTTTGAATTTTTATTATGTGACAGTTTGATGCTGATCCTCATACTGTTATTCCATATCTGCACAATGACTCAACCAGTGAACAATAGATTATACGCAATGTATTAACCGGTAGTATTTGCGCTATATAATAGAATTTAGAGGCCACAAAGTTGAGTCTACTACACAAGTGGTTTATATGTTCTTTCCATATGAAGGAATCATCAATAATTAGGCCTAAATAATTAAACTTTTTTACAAACTCAATTTTATCATTGCAGTTACATCTACTGATATCGGGTTCTGTATTTACATGAAGACACTCCGCTTTATGACAAATTATACCATTTAATATAAGTCTCTTTATGTGCGGCGAGGTGATGTGCATCAATTTCGTCTTGGAGGCATTAATCACCAGAGCTTTGTCATGTGCCCATCTTTGAAGTCTTAGGAAGTCCTTGGTTATGTATTGAATTGCTACCTCAATCTTCTTATGTGCAGCAACAATTACTGTATCGTCAGCATACAGAAAATACTCGCAGTGTTGAAAGCATTGACATACATCATTCACATAGAGTAGGTAGAGCAGAAGACCCAGTATGCTCCCCTGTGGGACCCCTCTGTTCACTCCGTAAGTATAACTGTACGTTGTTCCGATCTTAACAACCATTTTCCTATCCTTCAAATATTCCTGGAACCACTCTAAGACTTGCCCTCGTACACCATATTTACTTATCAGATCTAATAATTTTCCGTGATCGATAATATCGAAGGCCTTGCTAAAGTTCACAAATATACAAAAAATGTGCTTGTTAGTATTTAATTTGCTGTTGATATAGTTTGCATAGACCTCCAATAGATCAATTGTACCCTTATTCTGCTGATAAGCAAATTGATTCTTATCTATTATTTCGTGTTTCTGTAGGTAGTTCATAGGTTTGTAGAGATATGTTTTTCCAAGATTTTTTCTAAAGAAGGTAGAATGGAAATTGGTCTAAAATTTCCGCATTCCTTCCAATTTCCTTTTTTATGAATTGGCCTAATCACAGATGTTTTTAAATTTTCAGGTATAATGGCTTCCTTTATAGAGATACTGATCATTTTAGTGATTTGCATGTCCGCATGTTCCAAGTTATCCACTATCTGTTTCATGGGAATTTTATCAATTCCTGGATATGTAGTTAATTTCATAGACCTAGTAATTTGTTTTAGATTCGCTCACTCAGGTAAGTACATAGATTGTAATTGCGTTTTATGTTCAAAGTTAAATAAATTGTTATCACAATTATGAACCATTTTCTCGATTTCATTCGCGAAGCCCCATTTGCTATGTGTGAATCCGTATCATTCATGGCATCTTTTATTTTATCGTCTATTTTTTATTTCTTTTGTCTTCCCAAAGCTGCATTTATTATTTCCCATGTGTTTCTGATGTCTCCTCAGCACTTCTCTATTTTCTTTGTATAGTATAATTTCTACTTGGCTTAGTATAATTTCTTCTTTCTTCTTCTCTATTTATATTGTTTCTCATTTCCTTATATCGTTTCCTCAGGTTAGATTTTATGTCTGACTTCTTTTCATCTTTCCATTTCTGGAATATTTTATCCCTTTCATTCATTTTCCCAATCAGATGAAATGTAATCCACTCTTTTAAAGGAATTGACTTTCTTGATCTTTCAATTTTATAGCTTGATAATCTTCTAGCTTTATCAAATATACTTTAAATGTCATCATATAGTTCCACTACCTTATTAGGAGAATTGTTGTCTAGTTTCGAGAATTCTCTTCTGACTATTTCTCTATAAATTTTCATGTCCGTTTTTGTTTTCGCCACTTTATCACATAACCAGTCTCTTGTCATTTCGTTAATCTGAATCTTACACATAATAGTAGCTGCGTTCGAAAATTATACGTCGGATGCATCTGGATCGTATGATCTCATCTTTCTCAATCACGATTTTTAACCTATTTTGTATCTCGCTAATCCGTTTAAAAAAATCTTGTGTTTATATTATTTCCATGACAACAGGCGATCTTTCACATCCCACATTTAAGTAGGGTATGAAAAGATCACCTGTTGTCATGGAAATAATATAAACACAAGATTTTTTAATCGGATGAGCGAGATACAAAATAGACTAAAAATCGTGAGTGAGAAAGATGAGATCATACGCTCCAGATACATCCGACGTATAATATTCGAACGCAGCAAGTATAATGGTCAGAAATTTTGTTTTTTATAACAGCCTCAATTGATCCTAGTGCAAAGCCCTTGACGTATAAGTGGTCAATACATGACATAACTAATCTGTCGTTAAGGATTTCTTCCCTCGTAATGGTATTAATTTTTTTCATAAGTCCATAACTCATTAGAACCGTTTCATATCTCAATGAGATATCTGAAGCGGTATTGATATCGATGTTTACATCTCCTACAAATATCAGCCGATTTTCCTATATCAATTAATATCAAGAATATTAATTTTTGATTCCTGAATTTCCAAGTTCGGTAAACTTTTATTCCTACATAAATCTTTCTCTGAAATCTGGAACTGACGTCTAACAATATGAAATTTTTTAGAGGCCGTAAATTTTATATATAGCACCTTCGATGGCATATTGTCAATTCCAGAAGAACCGGAGATAATATTTCAATTTAGATTGCACTGCTTCATCACAAAGGACGAAATTGCCTACATTGTCGAATTTAAATTTGATCACATCGCACCTGTCAACTAAGTAAATTTATATTAAATACTGATTTACACATAAGGGATAGATATCTTCGTAAATACTCTCGAAAAACCACAAAACCGCAAAAAAGTTTCGCTAGTTTGTTTTTAAACTAGGAGTAACAGTTGTCGACCTGTTGTAGATAGATTGACACTGTAATATTAAATCAAAAAATTAATTTAGCTTGCTTAAGAGATTTACGAATTCTTCAAATAACCAGTTTTAGCAACACATTTGCTTACAAGTTTAAAGTGACTGAAATTGTCACATGAATTATGAAAGATGTTAATTTTTAGTTTTTGTTAAGTTTTCTTTCAGGGTTTGTTTTTGGGATTTTGGAAATTCAAAAATATGTAAGTTTATAATTTAATTATTATCCTTTCAAAAAGTAATTTTTAGTACATATCTCTGACGAGGCCCAATAAGGCCGAAATAATTCACGTGATTTATAAGATATTCTTTCTCTAATACTGCCAATTAAACAAATCAATTTAATTTACAATTTTCATTTGGCAAGAACTTCAGCTGTCGTTAATTTTTAGATTTAAATTAAATTGAAGACGTAACGAAATTTAACAACCCTTTAAATTTAAGGTCTTCGATGCTGAATAGGCCCTGCTAGTTTTTGGCGAGTAAAATTACTCCTCCTAGTTTAAAAACACACTATAGTATGATTAAACACAAGTTTTATTAGGTATAAATTTATACCGGCTGGGCCAACAGTCCGTAGCCGGAAGATCGTGGCATTTATTGAACGTTTTTAAAACCTGTGTATGCACTGATATACAGTGAGAATCTTGTAACGCTGCACATAGACGAAAATTACGCGATCAGATAATACATTTCTGAGTCATATAAAATTGCACATAGGGGTTTTAACATTACGTTGTTATGGTTACTACTCCATTTTCAATGCTGAATCATTTAAAAACTGCACATAGAAAGTATTAAGGAAGGTTTATTTCATTACATTACATTAATGAAATTTGGCGGCAAATACTGCAGAGATCTCTCTCTATGAAGCTCCATTTGAGAATAATGTGTACATTTCTACTTTTTTGGCGGTTGTATACATTATCTTACAATAAATTTAAAGAACAATTTAATTCAATCTGACAATTCAAAATCAGTAGTCATTACTAACAACGCACGGTAACCATGGCGAATGAAATAAATTTGGAAATAATAATGTAGTAAAGCTTCCATTGATGTGCATTCTTATAAGGTTCTCAGTGTATGTATGTAGATATCAGTTATATATAGGGTGGTGATAAAGTCCCGCAACAAGCTCATAATTTGTTTATTCAATGTTTTTTTCGCAAAATCCTGAAATACGTAAATTTTTAATTTTAAAAAGACACCTTTTAGTGTAAAAATCTTTTCTCGATCCACATTTGTTTCTCCGCTGTGACGTCATCATTAATTTTCTTAAATGGCAACCCTAACTTTTCTATGTAGATTTTGATAGTCAGCAAAATGTTGATATAAAAAATAATACCTTACGCAACAACTTTTTCGAAAAAAAAAAAATAGACGTAGTCCAAACCATCGTCTGGAATTTTTTTGAAATATTCATGTTTTGCTGCAATGAAAATCTCAACAATGGGTTCCTGGAGAACAGCTTCAATATTTTCGTTAATTTTTACTTGTTCTTGTTTTCAATTTGAAGATAATGATTAAAATAAAATAAAATAACATAGTATTTTTGAATTGTAATGTCTATTTTTTCGAAAAATTTGTTGTGAAAAGTACTAACTTTTTTACATTACTGTTTTGCTGACAAGAAGGTCTATCAAAATCTGCATTAAAAAATTTAATGGAACGCCCTATACCGGGTGTCCCACGCCATGTGCTCGACTTTCTAGAACTTTTATTTTTTAATCGATATACAGTGTCTTTCATAAAGTTCGTAACAAATGGGAAAAAATTTTATTATTGACCTTTGCCAGAAAATCTTACTACAGCTGGTTTGTACATCAATCAAAATAAAAACAACATATGTAATATGAAAATTTGAAAAATAGAAATTCGCGAAAATGAAATATTGGGATAATTCAAAAGTTATTAATCTTTTTCTTCTACAATCGATGCACTCGGGTAAAGTTAAGTGTAATCAACAACCTACAGCGTCTAAATACAATATTTTGCTAAAATTCTGACCAAAATTAATTTTTTTAGAATTTCATTTTGTGGTTTTAAAATGCTGTTTTAAATCTTTCAGAAACATATATCATCTCTTTCTTTCTGATCTGTGTTTACTGAGATAAATACCACTAATATGAAAATATTACTTTAGATAGGTCGCCTTTTACAAAAAATAGAAATTTCGCTATAAAAACACGTCTTTGTTACATTGCGTTTTTACCAAATGAAAATAAATTTATTGTTTCCGTTTATTTTTTGTATAATAGAAAGGCAAGATGTAAATATGCTCTTTTTGTGCAAAAAATGTCATTTACAGCATATTAGATGCATACTTCTGGTCTTTTGAAATATATTGTAAATTTTTAGTGATAATTCGTAAAAATAGTGTTAGCCATAACGTGAACAATAAATATCAACGAACCAACTGATGTTTTCGCTTGACGTTAAGTTCACGTCACGGCTAACACTATTTTACGAATTATTGCTTAAAATTTACAATGTTTTTCAAAAGGCCAGAAGTATGCATTTAATATGCTGTAAAGAAACATTTTTTTATAAAAAGAGCATATTTACATCTTATCTTTCTATTATGTAAAAAGTAACCGGAAACAATTTATTTTTATTTGTTAAAAACACAATGTAACAAAAATGTGTTTTTTAAAGCAAAATTTCTATTTTTTGTAAAAAGCATCCTATCTAAAGTAAGATTTTCATATTAGTCATATTGTCACGACTCGCTAATTGATGGCGGAGGTACCTTAAGGACGACAGAGTTAATAAAATGCATACGTACCAATGTATCAGTTTATTGAGTGAAACCAACTACTTCAGCTTCTTCAGCAGGCAGGATAGAAATTCTCCTTGCTTGAGACCGACCGCTGGACGCCCCGTACCAAGTCCGGAAAAACAGGAACTAACTCCCACGAACTCCGTGTCCACGCTGAGTCTTGGATGGCCCCGCTGGACTCCCCTTCGTGCCTCGCTACACTTCCTTTTATTAATCCTGCCTGCTGAAGTCAGCGATTCCTTCTCCTATCGTTTACATGATTATTTATAATAATAAAAAAAACAACCCAGGTAAATTAAATAATCCACCTTAGCATCATTTGTGGCAGTATTTGTCTTAGTGTACACAGATCAAGGAACGAGATAATATTTGTTTCTGAAGGATTTAAAACTGCATTTTAATTTTAAGATCACATAAAATGACATTCTAAGAAAATTGATTTTTGGTCATAATTTTAGCAAATTATTGTATTTAGACACTGTAGGTTGTTGTTTACACTTAATTTTATGTGAGTGCATCGATTCTAGAAAAAAAACATTAATAACTTTTGAATTATCGCAAATTTTCATTTTCGAGACTTTCTACTTTTCAAGTTTTCAGCCATAGTTTAAATGACTGGTTGGATGGAATTGTGTTGTCTTTTATTTTGATTGGTGCACGAAATATAGTAACTTTTTTCGCAAAAACCAATAATAAAATTTTTTCCCATTTATTACGAACTTTATGAAAAATACTATATGTACTTGAAATTTGGAAAGAATAAATTAAACGAAAAAATGAATTTTTCGACATACTGTTGAGCACGATTGTTAACTTTCTTATTTTAAATGGAACAGCCTATATATTTTTACATATTGCAGATTAATACGAGTGCGAATATGTATCATATTGTTCCATAACAACTAAAAAAAAAGTTTGGCGAGTAACATGGAGCGTCTTCGCACGGTGTAACGTAAGAATGTCACGTACTTAGATAAGATTAAGAGTTCATGTTAGAAAGAAGAGTAGTTCGATTGTAACCTTCATGTAGCACGCAACGCTTTGTAACTTCGGCAATAAATGATTTTTAAAAATAATCATTAGCCTCCGATCAATAAATTTGGCGCAGTCAGTAGGATTTGTTCTACGAATTTCGAAAGTGATTTTTGTGAATTCGGTGTATTTCAATACTTCAAGAACGACAAATCCGGAGATCGAGAAGCAGAAGCAAGAGGACCGAGTATTGGAGAAAATATAGGCAGGCTACGGCACTTTATTGAGCAAAGTGGGTCACTATATTCGCTATATCCAATATTCCAACGATCCGAAAAACGAAGACAACTTGCCAACCGAGAAGGCAAAGTAAGTGCTATCTTGATATTACAATACGACTCACCCTGACTATTGAAGTCAAATAATTCATTAATTGAATTCATATCTACATCGATATCCCCCTTTCCTTGAACAGTAACAATCCTGTTATTTCCTTTTAATTGGTAAAACCAAGAAACAAACTGGAGAGTCTAATTCAAGCAGTTAGAAATTTGGAAATAAACACAAACACAACAAACGCAAACATGGTAGAAATAAATTATAGTTTACTTAGAATGGAGTTAGAGTCGATTCCTACATTCGACGGAGAAATTAGCGGTATAAATTTATTTATAACAGCGGGCCATAGAATTTGTACGAAATACAGTGCGAATAACGACGTAAAAGATTTAATATTTCAAACAACTTTAAGTAAGCTTAGAGATAGGGCTAAAGTATTAATATGTTCTCGTAATGAATTAAATACTTGGACTTTAGTAAAAGAGGCAATTTATAGTTACTTTGGCGATAAAAGAGATTTCGCTCAGTTAGCGCAAGAATTTGGCAATACCAAAATGTTACAAAGAGAGGACCCATTGTCATTTGGCAACAGATTACAAGATTTATTATCACAATTAATGACAAAACTTTCACAGTCCGACTTAGATCACAAAATTCAACGAGCAAAAATTTATTCACAGACAGCATTAGAAGTTTATTTATTGAATCTTCCCGAAGATATTCAAGTTCATGTCAAACCTTTACAACCAGAAACCTTAGAAGAAGCTATGGGTTATGTCCAAGATGCGGTGAATTTTAAAATCAGATCAAATGCCATAAAAGGAATTAACACGTTTAATCCTCCCCAAGATCAAAAGAAACATTTTCAAACTGTCAAATACATTCCCCAAAATTATCAACCAAATTATTTTCCCTTGCAAAACTATCAATATCCTATCCAAAGTCAATCATTCATGCCAAAAATGAATACTTCAACACCATATCAAAATAATACTTTCCCTAGAGGACCCATATCAAATTTCCCTAAGCCAATTCAAAGCCAACAAAGAAGTTTTACAAATAAGCAAGTATCTGGTTCACAAAGAAATGTGTGGCAACCAGGACAAAATAAAGCGATGCCAAAACCGACTCCGATGTCTGGAATATCTACAGCAGTCGCGAAACCCAGTAATTTTAGACAAGACAATTTCTTCAAGAGAACAGCACATCCGAATGTGATCGTGGAAGAACTACATAACAATGAAATTCAGGAAAATCTACAACCAATTTATAACGAAGAAAATAGTTTGTGGTACGCTCCGATGCATGTGCCAAATATGCCGGAACAAATGTATGAAAACGAGAAGAATGTCGAGAAGTTTCAAACCGACGAGGAGGAGGAAAAATTTTACTATACCTGCCTCACCGGAGAACTCAATCGATTAGCGCTGAATGAATTACCATACATTAAAATTAAGAATCCACCTCTAAATTTACTTATTGATACCGGAAGTACTATATCTATGATAGATCCCGAAATTGTACAAACGTATTATCCTAATAGCATTCATAATGATAATTTGGAAATTAGAACGGCTAAAGGTAACATTCCAATTGATAAATTTGCGTTAATTCCTTGTTTTGCTGAATTACAGTCTATTGGATATTTAAAAATGATTATGTTCAAGTTTCATAATTTCTATAATGGAATAATAGGGTTAGAAGATTTAAAATCTATGCAATTTAATATAGATTTGGCTAAAGGTGTATTATTCAGAGAAAATTATGAAATACCAATAAATTATAAAAAGGTAAATAATATCAAAATGCCAGATAAATCGAAAATGTTAAAAAGAGTATTTGTAAATTATGTGGAAGGCGATGTAATTATTAATTCCATATCTCATAATAAAATTTTTATTCCTAATATTATTACAACAGTAACAAAAGGCGAAGCATTAATAGAAATACAAAATTGGTCAGATAAAGAAAAATCATTTAATATCGAAACTCTGTCAGTCACCCCTTTAGAAAATTATCATATATATCAATACCGAGTAAACGATACAGACGCAATAGATAAATTGAATGGAATGCTTAGAATCAATCACTTAAATACAGAAGAGAAATCAAAAATTTTGAAATTGTGTAAAAATTACGTAGACTTATTCAAAAAGCCAGAGGATAAATTAACATTTAATAGCGATGTAAAACACCAAATTAAAATAAAGGATAATGAACCTATTTTTCAAAGAGCTAGGCGTTTTCCTCATTCCGTTAAACAACAAATAAAAGAGCATATTGATAAATTATTAGAGGATGAAATAATTAGACCAAGTCAAAGTCCTTGGGGCTCTCCTGTAAATTTAGTTGAAAAGAAATTAGATGCTAGTGGTAAAAAGAAAACTCGATTAGTCATTGATTATAGGGCAATAAATGAAAAGACAATTGACGACCGATATCCAATCCCAAATATAGAAGATATACTAGATAAACTAGGTAGATGTCAATATTTTACCACCCTCGATTTAGCCTCCGGCTATCACCAAATTCAAATGCACCCCGAGTCAATTCCTAAAACAGCTTTTAATACGGAATTTGGGCATCACGAATTTCTTCGAATGCCATTCGGTTTAAAAAATAGTCCTGCTACGTTTCAACGTGTAATGGACGACATATTAAGAGATATATTGCATAAATTCTGTCTGGTATATTTAGACGACATAATTATATTTTCACCATCATTAGACGAACACATAAAACATCTAAAAGCAGTTTTCGATAGATTAAGAAATGCGAATTTAAAATTACAGTTAGATAAATGTGAATTTCTGCGTAAAGAAACAGAATATTTAGGTCACGTTATTACACCCACCGGTATAAAACCGAATCCAAAAAAGATTCAAGCAATTAAAAATTTTCCTATTCCAACTACACAAAGAGAAATTAAATCGTTTTTAGGCTTGTTAGGCTATTATAGAAAATTTATTAATAATTTTGCCAAAATTACTAAACCTCTTACAAAATGTTTACGGAAAGGTGAAACCGTGAAACATACACCAGAATTTATAGATGCTTTTGAAAATTGTAAAATTTTGTTATGCAATGATCCTATATTAAAATATCCAGATTTTTCTAAACAATTCGAATTAACTACCGATGCATCGAATTTCGCTATAGGCGCAATATTATTCCAAGAAAGCCATCCTATAGCATATGCTTCTAGAACTTTAAACCCGGCCGAAACAAATTATTCGACCATAGAAAAAGAAATGCTTGCAATAGTTTGGGCATGCAAACATTTTCGTCCTTATTTATATGGTACAAAATTTATTATTAAAACCGATCATAAACCATTACAGTGGGTGGTTATTTTCGATCAAGGATCCAAATTCTCGTTTAACTAGATGGCGGTTAAAATTAAGTGAATACGATTACGAAATTCAGTACAAAAAAGGAAAAACTAACGAAGCTGATCCTTTATCAAGAATAAAAATGACTGAAAATTATGTTAATACAATTAATGCAAACGACGCGGAATCACTAATAGTTAATAATGATGATCAATCTATTGAATTCGATGTAGAGGAATTAGATGAAATTATAAATTCGTTGACCCAAGCAGAAAATTCAAATCAAATAAATCAAGAAACTAGTACAAGTAATACTATTCATTCAGTTAACGGAGATACAGAAATTTCAATACCTTATTCGGAGAAAATTCTAAATTTAGCTGATCATCAAGTCATTCTAGATGCAACGCGAAATTTGACAACACCGATTGTAACGCGATCAAAAATATTTGGCAAAACGCGAATATGTGTAACATTACCACTAACAGCAGAGTGGGAAAATATTGTTAAAACTTTAAAGGAATGTTTAACGACTGAGAAGAAAAACGTAATTTACTTTAAACACAAGAATATCGAGCGAGAGATTATTCAAATGTTACAGGAATCGTTTGTTAATCTAAAAATAGAAATAGTAAATAAAATCGTACAAGATGTAGAAAACGATGAAGATCAGTTAGAAAAGATTAAATATTATCATGAAGGCAAAACATCACACAGAGGCATAAATGAAGTTTACCAATCATTAAAACGAAATTATTATTGGCCAAACTTAGAAAGAGCTGTTACTACCTACATAAATAATTGTGAAACCTGTCAGTTAGCAAAATATGACAGAATGCCCCAAAAGCAACCAATCTCACATACTTATACCCCTAAAAGACCTTTTGAGCAATTACATATTGATTTATTGTTCATGAATAACCGAATAATTCTAACTATAGTAGATCATTTTTCTAAATATGGTCAAGCATATTTAATAACTGATAAAAATGCAACCACTATTATAAGCGGAATAATTAAGTTTAGTAGCCATCACGGCTTATGTCAAACATTTATCGCAGATTCAGGAAAAGAATTTGATAACGTCTTATTAAAAGAATTTTGCAAACTGCACAAAATTAAACTACATTTAACGTCTGTCGGAAATTCTAAATCCAATGGAATAGTGGAGCGTTTTCACAATACTTTAACAGAATCAATAAGATGTAGATTACTAGATAATCAAAATACGCTAGAAAACCAATTAGTGAACGCTGTGTTAGCATATAATAACAGTCTTCATTCTAGTACTAAATTCACTCCTTTTGAAGTTATTAATGGTCACAGTGAATCTAATTTACCTTTCGATATGAACGAAGAAAAGTTAACGCAACAATTTATTAAAGACAGAGCCGAAGAAATAAAAATTATAAATAATCAAATTTTTAATAAATTAGAAAATACGAAAGAACGAACCTGTAATAAAATAAATGCTGATAGAAAAGAAATAGAAAATGTAGAAGTAGGTCAACAAATTTACGTCAAAAAGAAATTCC
Source organism: Dorcus parallelipipedus (assembly GCA_958336345.1). Taxonomy (NCBI): domain Eukaryota; kingdom Metazoa; phylum Arthropoda; class Insecta; order Coleoptera; family Lucanidae; genus Dorcus; species Dorcus parallelipipedus. Next base: position 14,620,662 of record OY284479.1, read on the forward strand.
GAAACAAATTAAAACCTAAATTTAGTAAAGAACAAGTGATAGAAATTGCTGATTAAACAATTCGGACACAAAAGAATACTAAACTGTCTAAAGATGTAATTAAAAAGAAACGCAAATTCACAAAAGATTCTTTGTTACAGGATGAAATTAATTCGGATCATTCTGATGGCAATAGCGATTAAGCTAATGACCGGCCAACTACAAGTAAAACAAATTGAAAATTATATATTACCTTACGGTTTAGGACAAAGTAGAATAGTACAAGGTTATCACGATTTCGTTTACAAGATTGAAGCGCATAAATTATTTCACCATGTAGATCAGTTGAAACAGCAAATTAAATTAATAAATGCAACTTATATGAAGAGAATAAATCCGCATGATAAAACGGAATATGAACACATAGATAGAATTAAAGTACCGATAAATATTCCAAACCAAAAAGAGGATCAATCGATTTCCAGTTTAATTGAGCAAACAACAAGTAACATTTATCAAACCGAATTAAAACTCCAAAATCTATTCCTGGAATATATAAGAAGCAAACGATCACCATTTGACATTGTCGGCTACGTAGGGAAACAATTATTTGGATTAATGGACAACGAAGAAAAACAACGAATTGACAGAGCTTTGGAAATCATCTGTAAAAATCAAGATAATCTGCACAAACAGCAAGAGTGCAGCCTATCAATACTAAAATCGATATCCGCTAAAATGTCCAGCACCTTTACAGAATTGAAAGATAATCAATTGAAATTAAATGTTAGAATCGATGATTTATCAAGGAAAATAGAAAAGCTTGAATTTTATCAAATGATACAAAATTATAACGAACAAATTATTCAGCATAATAACATGATATTTAATATATTAACGAAAATAGAAGATGCAATTGTATTCTCGAGCATAGGGAAACTGCACCCGGCAGCTATATCAATAAGCGATGTGAAGGAGATGATTTACCAATTAAAATCCTTATACAATCCTTATCAACTGTTGACGTTTAAAAATACCTTCAACTATTATCGTTATTTTAGTATCCAGAATTATATAGACGACAAGGAAGTAATGTTTAAAATATCAGTGCCCATATTATTTACAACTACATATAAGTTTTACCAAATTCATTCTATCCCATACAAAAATTATATAATTCCACTTGTAAAGTCGTATTTGTTAGTGTCAGATAGTAGGTATGCCTTAAGAACGAGCACTTGTCCAAAATTGGAAAATATTTATATTTGTGAAAGCGAACCAGTACCGAAAGATGAAAATTGTGTACTAAATTTAATGAAGAATGTCGACAGCAATTGCGAGAAAATCCACGTCCACCTGGAAGATACGCTAGTGCAACAAATTGGACCAGGAGACCTATTAGTTTATACGCCGAGTGTTATTAGTTCGCCATATAAGTGTAGTGAAACCGGAATTTTAGAAATTAGGGACAATGCGTTAATTAGATTAAAAGTTAATTGCGATATTCAAATTAACAGAGAAAAATTTAATTATGCAGAAATGTTGCTCAAAGGAGAAGTGTTTCATTTGCCTAAATTGTACTTGAATGTAACTAATGCGGAAGAACCGAAACCTATTAAATTAAAGAAAATTAATTTAAAGGATTATGATAGCATCCAAAAAGAAGTAGAAAATGCTAAAGTTTCACAATTGCATAAAATTCACGAAAATCATCCTTATGGAAATTCAATTGCAATTATTGTTATCATAATCGCTTTGCTCTTTGTTATTATAATTAAAAAATGTAATTGTAATTTTAAAAAGGTTAACAAAAGAGTAAATTTGGAAAATGCAACGAATGCTCTTTCCGATGACCGTCAAGATCCATTCTAGGCGTGGAGGAGTAACATGGAGCGTCTTCGCACGGTGTAACGTAAGAATGTCACGTACTTAGATAAGATTAAGAGTTCATGTTAGAAAGAAGAGTAGTTCGATTGTAACCTTCATGTAGCACGCAACGCTTTGTACCTTCGGCAATAAATGATTTTTAAAAATAATCATTAGCCTCCGATCAATAAATTTCGCGAAAATAAAACTAGGCTAAAAAACACATGAGGTTCCAATAAAAAATAGTATATTATATAACGAGAGTAGTAAATAGTAAGTGCGTAATTGCTTTACAACTCGAGTTTTGTACTATACTTTATCTACGACCACAAAAATTACCTTCAAAGTAATCAGCAATAATACTTGCAATTTCTACGACTGTCAATCTAATCCCAGCGAAAACATGTACGTTTATTCAACGTTAATTTCACGTTCTTACGGTGGAAATAACGTTATTCGTTGAAAAATGCAACGGTGTTTTTTGGTTGACTTAGCAACCATAATCATACCACGTTTGTATAACGTGTTTTTTAACGATCAGTTTAATATGAACGTAATTATAACGTGAAATAAATATATAATAATTTTGTCTTTTTACGACGTGATTTATACCATGAGTAAATGCGATTTATCTACCGTACGTTGATTACCATATCTTTTCAACGTTAATTCAACATCTACTATTCTACGTAATAAATGAGAAAAAACTTAACGAAACTAATACGTTAGATAAATCATAATTTATAACGTTACTTTAACATATACCGAATAAATATGCGTTACAAAACGTGATGTTGACGTTAGAAAACACTTAATTTTACAGTGATTGTCTATCGTGTTTCACACCTTTGAATTCTAATTTTACTAGAAATCTCTGAAATATGAGGTTCTTCTCCATGCTTGACAGCTTTGAAATGAAACGAAACAGGTATAAAAAGTACTGCTAATTTGCACATGCGAGTCAACCATAACCTCTTTTTAAGTTGACGTAATCTGTCAATTTTTTTTAAGTTGAATTTGATACACAAAATCTGTGATTAAAAATACTAAAGAACGCAATAGTCAATCAATTATACATACATATTGTCACGAATACTCATTGGGGACAGCTGTATACAGAGTGGAAAGTTTAACTGGAATAAATTCTGTAACTTAGAAGATTACGATTTGTAAAAAAATTCTTGGAAGAGGTCAATTTTTATTTTTAATGGCGCATATTACAAAAGGACTTTTTTAACTTTTCAATTATTTGGAGGGGTGAAACGACCCCTAACTATGTTTTTTTTAATGGAAGGGTATGTTGAAAAAATTGGGAATACAGCTACGTTTTATTTTTTTATTTTTCTTTAGCAGTAAAAGGTAAAAAATAAAAAAAAGAATTTTTTTACTAAAACCGTTTTTAATGCCAAAATTTCAGGAACTCCATTTTTTTTATTATTTGATGAAAAGAAATAAGCATTCCATATGGTATCGTATTGTTGCGTGCAGCCAATAGATGGCGCTGCCAATGCGCTAAATTTTTAATTGTACATAATTACCTCACTGAAGTTTTTCCAAATAGGTGGATAGGAAGAAGAGGACCGATGACCGATTGAGTGGCCAACAAGATCTCCAAATCTCACTCCTTTAGACTTTTTTATGGGGGTATTTAAAAAGTAAAGTTTATGTGACTAAACCAAACGACATAGCAGAACTTCAAATTCTGCATGAAATTAAGAGAGTAACGCCGGAAATGTTACAAACTGTTGTAACTGGATGGAATTTATAATCGATTAGGGTATTGCCAAGTGAGAGGTGGCGAGCATTTTGAACATCTGATGCGTTAAAATCGTTCTAGTCAAAAATTTATTTTTTATTCTTTCGCCTTTTACTGTTTAAGAAAAATTAAAAAATAAAAACGTAGCTGTATTCCCAATTGAACAAGCTTTAAGAAAAAAAATTATTCAACATACCCTTCCATTAAAAAAAATAGTTAGGGGTTGTTTCATCCCTCCAAATAATTGAAAAGTTAAAGAAATCCATTTATAATATGTGCCATAAAAATAAAAATTGACCTGTTCCAAGAATTTTGCTACAAATAGCAATTTTCTAAGTTATAGAATTTATTGCAGTTAAACTTTCCACTCTGTATAATTGTTAACGGGGTCACTTTGCTGAACTACGGATAATGGATTAATTGCGCGGGACAATCGGTTGGGGACCGAGCAGGAAGGTGGCCCAATAGCGAAGGGTGCTCAATAAAGCCTAAAAATGGTGCGGTGGTTTTTCTGAAGAGGACCTTCTTTTTTAGAGCCGAGAACGGGGACAAAGTAAGCAAGTCTTTGTTATTCCGGTAAACTACCCTCAAGTGCCTTTAGCCCATACCTGGACGAAACCGTCTACCGAGAGCTACGTTTGCCCCAACAGTTGAATTTATTGCAAACGCGAAGAGAGCGTGACAATATTGTGGTGTCTATGAGCAACATGTAATTTTTTTTTAATTTTCATAAAGAAATAATTTTGTAAATAATAAAGTAAATTGAGAGTACTGTATTAAATGTTTTTTGTCGAATATTTTAAGTTAGTGTAAATATTTTTAGAAATAGGCGATTTAGAATTACATGTTTATTATTAAATAAATTATTTAGAATTTTTGAAATGTATATACGAAGAAAATAAGCTTAGGATTGTAATAATTAGAAAAATTGATTTAATGATGTTATGATAATATGGATGTTAGAAGTAAACTGTAGGTAGTAAGGAGTTCGGAAATTGAACGAGTGAGGGCGGCGCGTAGCTATTGTAAGTTAAAGTCCCCGGTTCGGCTTTATTACCACTGCCTCTGCCCGCTTTACGAATCAGTCACGGAAACGATACGGCATACGGAACTGGGGTCTCCAAGTGGATTAGCGGTTTAGCCTAGCCGACTTGGAAAGTCGTGTCACACGGCGGCGCACAGTGGTTTCGGTTCTATAGAGATGCGGAAAAAACTAATTATTTTTGAAATTATCATTGTCCGTTATCATTTTTAATTTATTTTACTTTTTTTGATGCATTATGTCTTTAAATGAATAAAATAAAATGAATGAAAATTAAGCCGAATTAAAAAAAATTAAAAATCAAAATTTAAAACGAAATAGAAACTTATACACATTTTTAACACCATAAGAACTTAGAAACTAAGGCACTGGATGAACAACAAAGGTTTCACATCAACGGATCGACAGTTGAAGTGATGTTTACAGTATAGTAGGTTAGCCTTTAGGGTCATATAACGGGCAAGGTGGCAAGTAGGGGCAGCTGGAAATAGTGTGACCACTTAGGTAGTGTCTTATTAAAGATAAAAAAAATTGCTGCCAATCGGCGCAGCTTGGCGCAGAAAAGATATTTCTTAAAAATTGAAAATGTCCGGCGCCGCCATGGTATGTGCATTTATGTGTATTATAACTATAATAAAAGCGTAACGATCATAATTTTTGTATTCCTTTAATCATTATTAATGCTATATAACATATCTTCAGAAATCTAAGCGTTAATGTTTGAAAGAAGGGAAGAAAATCTGCTTGTATTCATATTATAATGTTAGGTGTTTTCAGCAAGTTAGTTTAGCTTATGTTCATGTTATCAAAAGGAACATTTCTACTCAATGGAAAGTATTAATTGTACTGAATTATGATCGTGTGGACTTGTAAGAGTCATATTTAACAATAATTTATCTAAAATTAAACAGACGGGAAAATAGACTTTTTTCCGCCGATTGACCACTGTGCGGCGTGGGTTCAAATTCCACCATTAGCCATGTATGTTTGTTCAGTCTAATGATTTAGACTTTAGACCCAGCTTTAATACACGTCGTAATTGTCTGATTCAATATTACACGTGGACATTGCCGCAACATTTTTTCGTTGTTTCAACGTAACCATAAAACACGAATTGAACGTTTGTTACATGTTATTCTACAACGTTTTTTATACGTATGTGTGCACTGGGATTTAACGTTGAAATACCGTGAACAAAGACGTTTAAAAGAACTTGATTCGAGCGTTGTTAAAACGTATCAATAACACACGAATTCAACGTTGATTAATTGTTATTCTACAACGTTTTTTACACGTGGACAGAGACGTTTAAAAGAAATTGATTGCCGCGACATTTTTTCGTTGTTTCAACATAACAATAACATATGAATTCAACGTTTGGTTACGTGTTATTCTACAACGTTTTTTACACGTACGTGTTTTCGCTGGGATGTGATGCGGCTACGTAGATCTAACTACAAATGTGCGTAAAGTAGGTGCGTTTTATGTTTTTCTTACTTTACGCACGATGTTTGTAAATACCCGCTTACTTAATTTATGTGTTGTTACGTAATTCGTCATTTACAGTAGTGGTCGTAGATAAAATTAGTTACGACCCATTGAAAATTTGAAATGCCGTAAAAATGTTAAAAATCAAAATACAATCGAAGCAGTGATTTTCTAGAATTTACCCAAAACATTTCGTTCGCCGTACTAGGGAGATTACTGTTCGGCATTTGATTTACTACACAGTCGAAGAATAACGTTAATTGAATGAAATGCTAGAAAATTCCGTCCAACATAAAATAATAGAAATCTATTTTATAACTGTATTTGAATATGATAATTAATTTAAAAATTATTAATTAAAGTAGACTCTTGTTCGACGAAGCAATTAACCGAAAGTTGAGCGATTTGCAATTTTTAAAGTATCCATTAAAAAATTTAAAAGAATTTCTTACTTAACACGTTGAGTGCCGCCATGTATTAAAAAACATGGGTATAATATCTGCTCGTAATTAAAAGACATTACACATAATTTTTTCAAGTATGTTTTAACTAAACCAAAAACACAATCTAAAAAAAATTATAAAATTCTATAGGGTCTTCTCGTCCCTTAAAAACATTTTGAAAAGTGCCCTCTTACCGGAATCTCCAATCGAATTTCTAATATTTTTCTCAATTTATTTTGCGTCTCACGAGGCCTGCTGCGGTATCGTAAGTCCTGCACATAGATAAAGGAAAAGTAGATGTCAATCTGAACGATGTATCGCGCAGCAGCAAACTAGCCTTCAAGCGGCCTGGGGGTAATTAAAATGAAAAAGGCGCGTATTCAAAAAAAGCGTACATATTAGGTCTGTTTATTTGTATTGCTCGAAGTTACTCTAAAAGTGGTGAAATTCAGCAAAATTCAAAGTTTTTTCGGCGCGAGATAAACAAAAGTCACTGAAAACTACATTTTACCACTTTTAGTAACTTCGAGCAATACAAATAAACCAAGCTATTTATTGAGATGAGAATGAATAAAATTGATAATTAACATGAATGATAATTGTATTAATATTTCACGATTTGGTATTACAAATAACAATAAATATCGTGAAAAATTGATACAATTATGAATTGTGAATTATTAATCTAGGTATCAACTGTCACATGAATAATCCAAAATGTTTACTTGAACTGATGTGCCAATTATCTTTATTACATTATTTACAAATACAAATACACATAAAAATGTACATATTGTAAAATTACTTTCACTAAAAAAAATGTTAATGTTTATATCCTAATAATAATAAATAACTAAAGTACATTTTACTTATTTATTGGTAATATAAGCAAGTTGAAGATTAGATAAGTTACATTAAATACCTATGATCTTGACAATATGACATGTAGGTAATCCGAAAATTGCTTTAAATTGAAAACCAAAAGAAAACAGTTATTTATCTTAATAATAACAAATACATACAGCAAATACATATTTAAATTGAGAAAGCTGACAATAAATAACTACATTCATTCTTCAAATTTAAAAGTAAATTAATATGAAATTATTTTTTTATTATGCCTACGTAAAGCGAATTGTCGAGCTTTTTTAAAAATTGTGGGAGCCTCTGTTGAAATTGTTCTATTGTCTTTTGATCGCAAAATATTATTAAGTTGTTTGGTAAAATTATATATATTTAATTTTACAAATTTTTTAAGTATTGTGACGATTGCGGTGCCAGCCCGTCTGATGCGTCAACACCGACGCGTCTTAGACGAGAAGCTTCGGTCGCTTCGACATCACGTCAGCCATGATCTGAGACTTTCTGTCGCGCACTAGAATGTCCCAGATAAACAACCCCGGCTTATAAAACACGCGGCCGGTGGAATTCAGGAATTAATTCGGCATTGGACAGTTCAGAATCGAAGTCGCGTTATAAACTTTCGCTCGGCTGTTAACATAAATTACGTATAAGTTTATAGATAAATTATTGTTTAAGTTAGTGTTAATTCGATTGTTTTTAAATACATTTGTTTAACTATTTCGTGTTTTGTTTAAAATAAAAATTAATAGAACCTTTAAAATCGTTACAGTATTAATTTATTGATGTGCAAATGTTGGGCACATGAGGTTAATTGTATAGGTTCTCGAATATTTAAAATATTAAACATTAGTCCCCTTTTAGATAAATTAGAAATTAAGAACTTTTTTATGATATTATAACCCATTTTCTTTTTAAATTCCACATTAATATATTTTAATTATCTTTTACCGACAGTGACACTTTTTATTTCTTATAAATAAATTATCAATGTGGCTTATGTCCTCTTCTGTTGTTGCATAAATAGCATTCTTGCAGTTGCAACATTCCTTTATAATGGGGAAGATTTTCTTAGAAATATATTCTAATACATAGGAGAAACACTGACTTTCAATTAAGGTCATTTCAGTTGGCTGGTCATTGTTTATGAATGGGATTTCTTCAAAAGCAAGCGGTCCCATTATATTGTCCTAGAAAAAGAAAGGATTAATCAGATAGAAGCCAAAATTCACAAAGGAAAAAATACCTGATCGAAAAATTCCTGTAAAGAAATTAAAATTTTTGATTTATTATTTTCGCAGTTGCTTCCAGGTGCATGTTTGGAATATAAGTTATTAATTAATAGCGACTTATAATAGGGAGTAAAGGCCTCTGGAGTGGGGTTTACATATCGACTTCCTCGTTGTCTGATTTTACCAAAAAGATTTCTAACGAGTCTTGATTGAAGCAACGAGTGTTCACAAATTTAAACCCACATGAAAATAACTCATTTGTTAAAGTTATCATGTTTTTCATAGTTTTAATAAATTTTGTTATTGATGGAGGTACTGCTTGATCCTTTGGACGTTTTACTTCGAAAGTCATGATTCGCAGTTTCTGAAGTGCACGAGTCCAAAATTCAAAATGAACAGAATTCGGTTCAACCTTACGCCTATATATTTTTTTAAATTTCCACTAGCATTGAGAGTATCAAACAGCTCATCGAAAAATTCAAAAAGCTTAGCTGTATCTTGAGCTGTTCTTTCCAAACTATAAATGTTTCCTTCAATTTCTACAGAATATCCTATAAAAACAGAAACTTTAAAGTAAAATTCCGTAAAATTTGTCCTTTGAAAATCTTACCAGTAGTAGCCATGGTATTTATTGCAACTGCAGAAGTTCTATTCATTGCTTGTGTACATATGGAAACTTTCATTTTCTTGCTACTTGATGGATAAATGTGATCATCTGTCAGATTTGGAAGTAATCGTAGGCTACCTAAGTAAGGGCCCATTTTATATGCCATTTCCAAATCTGACCATTTTGCAATTTTCTTAATGTCATCAACATCAAGTTTTTTTGTAATAAATTATTTCTCACACGTTTCATTAAATGAGGTGGATCAAATAATGGTATGATTAGTAGCCCATCTACTTCAAAATAATATTCGGAACTATCCATTTCCTGATTATTAATTAATTTTGATCTCGTTTTGAATATTAAATTATTTAGGGCTGCACAGTTATTAGACCCTTGGTCGCATATCGTGGCTACAATGATAAGTCCAGTATCTTTACATTTTCTTATGTTCCTCAATAATAAAAGACAATTCGTTAGATTTATTTGCTCCAGAAACAAAACCAAAGTAAATAGGTTGTTTCCACTGTTTTCGAATGCCCCTAATCATAAAAACCTGCAATTTAAGTTGTCAGAAGATGCAGTAATAATTTTATAAATAATATTCTTACCTGGGCATGATTTGCAATGTTACTTGTAGTTTTGAATCCCAAATCTTCAAAACCTATTACTTTGTCTTCTTTGCTGTCATAGCTAATATGTGCTTCTAAACTCATCCCATCAAATATTAGAGTAACGTACTTATCTAGTTCATTTGAAAAACGAGATGAAGTAGCTTTCAGCAATTCAAACACTGCCTCATTGAATCCTGGTCTGATAGGCACCTTATTAGAAAATTGAATTAATGTCTGCTTTGACGGTAATATAAACGATAAGAACCGATAGGCAGCACCACTTTGTTTATATAATGCCAATGCAAAAGTTTTATCTGTATGGGTAAATGTTCGCCCTTTCGGCTTTCTCTTTTCATTTTCAAGCTGGCATTCAAAAAATCTTCTAACTACAGGATGCATTTGTATATTATTGAAGAAATTTGCAGTACAAAAATGTTTGGTCTTCTTTAGCCGTTGTTGAAACGACAGCTTTGATTTTCGCAACTTGTGCACTTCTCGCTTAAAACTTAGGATTTGTCGATACATAATGTTTTTACGTGGTGACAAACACTTCGTACTTGTATACCCAATCGAAGCAAGCATTTCAGACATGGATGAAAGATACATATATAAATAGGTAACTTAGGGTATGTACCGTAAGTCTCCAATTGTAACCGCAAATTTACCGAAAACTTTGACAGCGGTTTACTCTGGTGAGCTGAAAATAGTGGTATGTTACGGAACGCGTTGGTTTACAAACGAAACGATCATAACCTATTATCAAAAAATATAACAAACAAATTTGTAAAAACTGTTTCGGACAACGTTTAATGACGTTTCAAATATCTGCGCTTCGCTATTCATTTGACCGCTTCTTCAGTATAAATAAAAAAATAATTTTGTTATTTTATAAAAGCTATCAATGAACAAGAAACGTACATTGCATAATAAATTCGTAATTTCAACAACTAACTTTAAGCCCAACCTCAAAATAACGTCGTTATTGACGTTAACTCAAATATGTACCACAGCCCGCTTCGTAGAATGGTTGTTTTGGTTACTAAAAATTTACCGCTTTTCCTGTAAGTGTGTTCTGTAAGTAGACTATCTTTCAGGTGATGGCTACTTACGGAACGTGTAACCGTAACCATGGTCAAAATTTTGGACTTACGGAACATACCCTTAATAGGCAGATTTGGTTCTAAATCAGTGACATCTGAAATTCGTAGTAGAACTAATATTGAACAGCGGGTAATTCAAATTTAAGTACTCATAAAATTTGCAATTCATATTTTCGATGAAGTTTTCTCAACACAAGTTTGTGTTGAGAAAACTTCATAGAACTAAATAACAGCACAGAATAACATTAGCAGAACAAGAAATACAAGATAATTTACAAATATATTTTTTATTGTTATAACAATGTTATACTATACAGAATATTTTTGTTTTAATTTTATCATAAAAATTTACTTTTTTGAAGTTTATTATTTACTTTAAATTAGAGACATCTTCAACTGCTACTTACTTATACTTAGGCTTACCATGCCATAATCATGAAGCTCTAAACCGGGACAGGAGTGGAAACAGGATAGGGTGAAAAGAAACACATTAGGCTACTACCAAAAAATGTTTTATTATTTAAAAACAGCAGACAGATAAGATATCGAAAATCCGCTGAAGCAGAAAATTAAATAATTTAATTTAAATAATTTAATTATTTTTTAAATTATTATTCGTACTTCTCACTTTATCATTCTTTTTAATTTTTTCATAAAAGTCGTTTCATGTACCATCGTGATCATAAAAATCGACTACATGCGAAGTGAAATCGACACTTCCATTTTCAAAAAATTTAGTTGTGTAACATTAGGTTTGACACCATTTGTCATGTATTTGTCAACCTATAAAATCTCATCCATCTCATTCGATTCCAAACAAATAAATATTCCCTATGATTACTAATACTAACAGCAAATTCAGTTGCAATTGCTCGAATACTGATTTTGTCTTGCAGTCGCGTTCGAATTATTGCTTTCTGAATTGCTTTTAATTGGGGTATTTTTATTTAATTTGTCAAAATAATATTAATGTCAAAGTGACAGAAGTTCATTTTAAAGCACGCTTCAATTGACTAAAATTTCGAGTGTAGTTGGTTTTTCTCATTACGATGGTACTATTGCTATCATAAAAAACTAGGACATGATTTTTTAAGCTGTGTAAAACTGCTACCGACCACAAATTTAAAATTATTTGAAACTGTCAATCATTTCTACAGTAAATATTCTTTTAAAAGCTAGGATAGCTGTTTGCATAGAAAAGGGTGTCACAGTTAGACAAATTGCTCAGAATTTCAGCGTTAACAAAAACAGTTACTAACTTGACAGCAAAGTAAGATTCAATATAATAAAATTATTATTTTATTATATTGAATCTTTCTATTGAAACGCACTGGATTGAAAAGTTGTCCTAGTTTTTTATGATATCGCTAGTACGTTACCTACACAGCGTGCCGCCCCACTATGGGGCCAAAAGCGTCTCAAAAATCTGTAACTTTTTTATTTACTGACTTACGTTAATGAAATTTGGTACATAGATTAAGAAAACTATAGGCTTTATGGCTGTGATGTGATTTTTGTAAAATGTTTATTTACTTCTTTATTATATGTGTTGTAACACCGAAAAGTGAAGATTGCTTAAGAGTAAAGTGCCCTTATTTTAAAAGATACAGAAAAATGCCATAAGAAAAAGTTGTTTAGAATTAAACGAGTAGGTACTTACACTAAATGTAGGTCACCGTCTTTCAACCTTTTCTTTGATGTTAGGTGCAAATATGTGCAAAAGTTATTTCCGCTATCATTTAGAGGACTATATTCGCTATTATATCCTACCAATAACTCCACACCGGCAAATCCCGATGACAGTTAAATCTTTAAGCTAAGTTTTAAAATGGCAAATTAAACATACCTATGTTTATGTTTTCTTATTAAACAAAGCAGTAAGCAATTTACATGTTTATATAGTTATTTTAAAACTAGAAGATGTGCCCTTTCCAATGATGTATAATACTTTACACGTTGATTGTGTCTTATGTACGTAATTGTTCATTAAAAATGAGCATCAGAGTAGCCGCTATTTGATTCGCACCGAACTCTAAATTTCTCAACCTTCAAACTAATCGCTCTAATTTTGTATTTGACTATAACTTTTAATTCTAAACAACTTTTTCTTATGACATTTTCTGTATCTTTTAAAATAAGGGCAGTTTACTCTTAAGCACTTTTCAGTTACAACATATATAATAAAAAAGTAAATAAAAATTTTAAGAAAATTACATCACAACCATAAACTCTATAGTTTTCTTAATCTATGTACCAAATTTCATTAACGTAAGTCGGTAAATAAAAGAGTTACAAATGTTTGAGACGCGAAAGTACTTTAGGCCCCATAGTGCGCCCGCACGCGGTATGTGCGGCACACCGCACCCGACCTCGCCGGGACCGGGACCAATGCCTGAAACCGGGACAATCCCGATTAAACCGCGACGTATGGTAAGCCTACTTATACTGTGCTAACAACGTTTAATATTACCAACTCCAACATATTTATGCCTAAGCGCCACCTGAAAATCGTAGTCGTTCTAATTTCTTTGGTACGGTTGTTAATTACGGAAGTTACTATACCCTGACTTCACACCTCGGTATCAGTTCTGCAAAAATAAATTCAAAGTTTTTAGATTTTTGTCAAACATATTTTTAAAAACATTCTGAAATTTGCCTTGTCTCTTATTTTCATCTTCAAGTATTAAAATTTCTGATATACTTTTTTCAAATAGAAGCTATTGAGAAATGAGCTCAATACATTTTTCAAGGAGATTTTTTATTTTATTAGAGTTACAGAACTTAAGCACTTGATTATATTTTATGATTTATTATTTTATTATTTATACTAGGTGCTGTTTATTTGTTTTTGTTTTTTTCAAAATGGAATATTTAACACAACATATAAAATATAGCATTTTTCTGTACTTACTTTTAACAGAAGTAGGTAATTGGTGTCACCACAAGTTGAGAAGTTGGCGTTTACTACAGGGGTTGCTGTCATACAAGTTTCAGGTGATGACGTTGCTTCAAAAAGTTCCGAAGTTGGAAAGCTACAACTTACTGAAGGAGTTGCTGTCATACAAGTTTCAGGTGACGACGTTGCTTCAAAAAGTTCCGAAGTTGGAAAGGGACAACTTCCTGAAGAATTTGAAGCACTTGGCTCGGCCTGTGCGACAACACATTTTTGTCGGGCTAAAAATATACCTATATTTATGTTTTTCACTTGAATAGGTTTCAAAACAGAACGATTTGAGTATTAAAAAAGTACACCCATTATGAATACTGAAGTTTTAATATTGACATTGGGTCCATTCAACAGATTCACCATTAGTGACTGATAAGTATTTATTCCACTTATTTATAAGAAGCAAGTTCTTAGCAGAGACTAACCAGTAAGTCTGCTGAATGGCCCATGAGACGAAAATTTATGTTTACACTGTGTGTGTAATAAAAAAAAGAATAGTGCTTACCTGGCATGTATAATGTAGGATATGTTGTTCTTTTAAGAACTTTATTGGGACCAAAAATCGGACTTGTTAAAATGAAAACCACACACCCGGCAATTGTTATATAGGTACCTACCTTATTAGGAATCATATCTGAAATGTTCTTATTCGAGCATAATTCGACCCATTTTTTGAAAAGTAACATGTTTTTTTCAGGACTGGGAAAGCGATGCTTGCTTTCTTTAGTTCCCCAACAGCCTTTCACAGCACAATTTGAACCACCCATCTAAAACAATTTAAATTTCTTTATTGTTTTCTTTTTTTGTTCAACACGAACACGTTAGTTTAGATTGGTTATTATTTTTTGACAAAGCTACAGAACTGAAAATTATGAAATTTATTATTGAAATTTCATTCGTACCTTTCTGTTCAGAAAAACACTGTAGAACGCAGAAGACAACGAGTGAAATACACCTTAAAATTATAAAATACCTTCACCTTCACTTCGTATTCAACTGTTAACAAAAACGACACTTTTTATAAATGACGCTTAAACGACACGTATGGCGTATGGTGAAACACAGATTAATTAGGAAACAGGGCGCGCTATGCATTCTGCAAATTCTTGCATTCAGCGCCATCTCATCGACCTGGGGTAAAACTATTGATATCTAAAAACATACTATCTCACATAAATATCTACTCTTTTCTTTTATCTATGGTCCTGCATGGCCATGTGAGTCCAATGTGGTCCAATGTGTTCAAAACTGTCCTTACGTATCACATATCTGCTCATAAATGCGCCGATCCATTTGTGCTTGGGGGTGTATTACATCTTATGAAGAACATGCGCGTTTGCTTAAGTTATGGAACTACTAATATAATTTTTATGAGTTATCATCCCACTATAATCCGACAGGTCGCGTGGTGACACGTTGGTCTCACATTTGGGGACTAAGGATGTAGAAAGGTACAGCTACCCGTAGTTTTGCTGACTCTATGTATTTTAGTATATTCTGGGAAACCTACGTGGTGCGACGTGGCCCAATAAATATTTTGTAGATGCGAGACCATCCTGCTCTCGCGCGGCCATTATGTCCCAAAAAAGAGCGAGACCAACATGATCTCATATGGCACTCAACGTGTTAAAAATTATTATTATTATTACATTATTCATGTGCACAAAGTTTCAAAAAACATTGAAAATTTATTATTATTATTATTTCAAACTGTTATCGATTCTGTTAAAAGAAGAGTTACACTCTGCCTAGCAGAATGTGGTGGGCATGTAACGCATCTTATTTAATGAATACCTGTTTTTTTTTTCAACATCTTTTAATTTATATAAATTATCTGACATAACCTAATCTAACTTTCAACTAACTTCAATTGACATTAAAAGAAAATAGTTCGAATCCTGTTTGCAGGTTTAAAATCCTGAATTTTTAATATAAAACGCCTGATCCACGTGCGAGTAAAACCGCGGTTTTAGTCCGCGAGCCAGGCTCGTTATTATTGTGCGTCGATCAGCTGAAACCCGCGGTTTTAAAAATCGACGTGCCTGGCTCGTGACATGTCAGTGTGGTTTGATATTTTACTCGTCGTGTTACAACACTGCTAGTTGATCACCATCGGAAGCGTAAGCCAGCAGTTTTTAATTAAACTAATACCACAGAGTAATACCAGAGACGACACTTAGACCAGGCACGCATTTCTGAGAGAGATACGTAGTCAAACCAGTTTAAAGAGACATCGGGTATTATCGGCCAAATTCGCATAACTATGCCACGCTATGCTGCTGTTGTGGTTATGTCAGTACTGTTGTGTCCATGGGTTATGTTTATTTATGCGAATAAATTGTAATTCCGTGTTTATATTGTATATACTGACAGCGTGATTTTTAATATTCTATTAATTTTATATTCTATAAATTGTGCAGCTTTGATCGCTTTCGCGAAAAAGTGCAGTTTCGTTCTTCTTTAAATTTCGCGGCGAAACCTATTTAAAGGGAAATCTGTTCAAGGTCAACGGCTACATCCCCGCAACAGCGCCAGTGTCTCTTCTGTATACTCTTTATTCTGTGCTAATACTCCCAACATACATAAAGGTTCCATATCCAAACACGACACATTTCTGTCAAGCGCAAAACTTGACTTAAGGCTCACCAATTTTGCTCGCTGCTCGATTAGCAACCGGTCTGGTCAATAAACATGTCCATTTTAAAACTACGGTTTTAGTCGTCGGTTTTACTCATCAGTTTTACTCGCTCGTGGATCAGGCGCTTAACTACGACATACCTACGTGATTTTTCTCACAGCCAACTGTGAAAGAAAATTCTGTGGCTCACACGTTTAGTGATATTAAAAGCAACTTAGAAATGACATGCTACATACAGTGTGGTGATAAAGTAACGCACCAAGCGAAAAAACATCCTTAGCGTTGACTTTTTCGAAAAATGCTCGGACAGGTCGATTTTATTTTAAAAAAGGCATATTAAAAAAAAAGGCATCTTTTACAACCAATTTTAATTTTATGTCAGTTACCACTTTTGCGCCGTGACGTCATCGACATTTTTTTTAAATGACAACCTATTTTTTGTCATTTGAAGGCACCCGTTTTTCTGAGTACAAAAATGTTAATGAACCCACTATGTTGCATATGTTGCAATTTAGAAAAAAAATTATTAAAAAATGGAAATGTGATTTTTAATCTTAATAAAATTTCAACCTAAAATAATACTTTCTTATAAAAACATAACAAAACAAATTAATTTTATATAAAGATTATAAAATTACATTCCTCTTTTTCAATAATTTTTTTTTCAAAATTTTCTTGCGCAATATAGTGATTCATTAACATTTTTGTACTCAGAAAAATGGGTGCTTTCAAATGACATTTTCAAAAAAATAGGTTATCATTTAAAAAAAAATGTCGATGACGTCACGGCGCAAAAGTGGTAACTGACATAAAATTAAAATTGGTTGTAAAAGATGCCCTTTTTAAAAATAAAATCGATCTGTCCGAGCATTTTTCGAAGAAGTTAACGCTAAGGGTGTTTTTTCGCTTGGTGCGTTACTTTATCACCACACTATATTTAAAATTAATGCATTTTAATGATTATGCGCACACTGAAGTGACTTATCTGTGACATTATCACATCTCTTCTCAAATCTGTGTCAGTTTTGTCATGTCGACAAAATATAGCACGCTTCATTTTTGTCACTGTCATTTTGGTATTTGCTACGAAAACAATGAAGGACGATGCATTTGTGGAACCTAATAAAATTAATGTATTTTTATTACGTGCTCTAGTAACAACACATGTCCTTAAAGGCGGCAATAGATAATCGTCAAACTTTACATGTAAAAATTCATGTAATTCTTTCTTATCACAAATATACACGTTTAAATTAACGTTTTCTTAAAAAGTACATGTAAATTATATCAAATTTATGATGGTCTATTGCCACCTTAAAACACTATCTTTTTTATATGTGCAACATGGAGAATGAATTCATTTAAGCAGCTGAAACTTTACAATTCCTTTCAGACCAAAGTATATTCCATGGAGACTATTAATATGAATAATTCTCCATTTAACTGCGCAAACCCACTGTTTTATTTACAGCAGCAAAGTTAGAATTCGCACTGTAAATTACCGAACCAGAAAGTAGAGAAATGTGTAGTGAAACAATGTTAACTAGTTCGTCTGCGAGCGTTCGAATTAAACGGTTTCGGTTGATTAATAATATTTGTTTCCACCTATTCATTACCTTCATCACCTTTCCACCGACAAAATATTTACAATTCATGAAATCAGTGTTTCAAATAACTTCGCCGAAGTTTGAGAGTTCGGCACTGGGAGAACAGATTAAGGTGATCCGGAGGATTTACGGTCACATTAAACATCCTTTCTGTAGCAAACATTCCGTCGTAGAGCTTTATTGAAAAGTATAGGTATGCAGTGAGTTTAAGAACATCTTTCTGTTTCAAAACCCTCTAAGATATATTGTATTCTCCTCAAGATTTTTATATCCACCACAAAGCTAATAAAAATGGAAATCTGCTAACAATACTAAAAGATATTATTAGGCGCCCCTTCGGGGATTCGTATTTGGGAGTTATCCTTCTTAAGTCGGGTTTCTCAGTCCCAGTTTAACTTTAGTCTACTGTTTATTTCCATAGTAACAATTATAAAAACAATTGTTCCTATGGGAATAAACTGAAGATTAAAGATAAACTGTGACTGAGAAACTGGGCCTTAGGAAGTAGCGCTAGCCTAGCTCGAGATACTAGTATTTGAAAAACTGGTACATACCTAACACCCTCTCTTTAATGCCTGTAGGAGAGTCGAGCCCAGAAGAGAAACAGCTCGTCTTGCAGGTGTACCAGATCACCTTCTGCTATCAACTGTCTCTACCGTTCCCCGTAGCCTACCTAGTACCCTTTCCCCTTAGCTACTGATAGCTAACACCTAACACCAGGTGTCATCTAAGCGATTCCATACTTTTGCCCTTTCCTGTATAGTAAGTTTCGGTAGTCTGTGTACTGGATACAGTATTTAAATTGAGACATCTCAATGTACAAGATGTACGAGTATCGAGATGATCCCTTAAGGGAATCAACAATAAAGACAATCCCAGTTATAATTTTTTTCTCATTAATTTTTTGCGCCACAGATTTTGGTTTATGACAATTTTCTCTTATTTATTTTAATTTCTAAAAATAAAGTGTATAGTAACGTTCTTTTTTATTGCGGTACAGTACTGCAGGAAGAAAATTGATATTAAGCACATTTTTAAAATTGAGTGCTTTCGCTTGTTTACAAGCACTATGAATAAAAACGAAACAGAGAGGATGAGAAAACAGATTCGAAATGATTGAAAAGCTATGAGACTGCTATAGTTATTGCGTGTCACGTGCCAACGCAACCGTATACTTCTACTTCTGGGAGGGTTTACCGTTAATACATTCAAGTTAAAAGAACGATAGGTACACATTGTTGTTGTGGGTTGGGGATACGGAAAGCTTTCAAGGATATTAAACTCAGACAATTATAAATGTTCCTTTTCTTATATGAACTCGAGAGAATTCATTGTCTAAATCGGATGAACCTAAAATATCACTTCGCACATATTGATTTGCCGAAGTTTTCTATTGAAATTGTACATCAGCTAGCTTTGACGCACTTAGGTTACAACAATGCAATTTCATAATCGTGATAACGCATAACGTTTGAATAAACAGTTTTGATGTTCACCCGATGAAAACGGTATAAACAGTGCAAAGCTCTCACATAAATAGATCACTGGACTATGCATAATGAACGATGATTAATTACCTGAGGCTTGCGGACATGCCTATTTTAGTAAGCGGAACTTTAAATGTAGTTCTGCTCATTCAAGTCCGGCCGCAAATGTAAACCTGATAATGCAACCCAAGTCAAACTTTAAAGAAGACTTTAAGACAGATCCAGAATTAATTTTTGCCGCGAATATGCACATTTAGACGAAGAAAAGCGAAACAAATGGCAAAAGTATCGTATTTTATTGCATCGATTCGTCGCGTTTCGCCTTGCCCGAGTGTGAAATACGCCTTAATAGTATATTACATAACGAGAGTTGTAAATAGCATATTACGCACGGTGGAAAAGTTGCTTAATTAATTCCACAAGTGCGTAATTGCTTTACAACTCGAGTTTTGTACTATACTTTATCTACGACCACAAAAATTACCTTATTATTCAAGTTCATAATAACACTACCCGACACTTTTAAACTTTTTTTTTATAACTGCGGTAAAACCACATAATTTGAAGTAAATGTGAAGTGCTAAATTCAAAACCATCGACAGATTTATTGTACCACGTCTAGATTCTGAGTTAGGTACACGCAGATGCAGGTAAAACTGCTGATGTGATTTATCGTATTTGTATCAAAACAATAAACAAGGACATAAACATGTGAAATATTTCTAATTAAAAAATGTTGCACAAGTACAAAATAACACAAAAAAATAAAAACAAGGTAGTTATCATTGTAATTGCTTAATAAAAGCTATTTTTTCCTTTTATGAGGAGTATCATCTTGTTTTTGCAGAAACCAACAAAAATCGCCCATCATAGCAGGATCCCATCTACCTTGGTATCTCCTTTCCATGACACTAATATCCTGGTGAAACCTTTCGGCATCTTCCCAAACTCAAAATGCACACATCTAAATTTGAAAACCTCCTGTCTCATACCGAAGAGATCAAAATATTTGAAAAAGTTATTCAGAATTGTTATGGGATCTTAAATATGAAATCATGTCTACGATATAATAAAAAAAATACGTATTTTTCAATTTTTCTCGTATCAATGTAGATACTGTCGAACTTTGAATACTCTGGGATTTGCTTCGTTCATTTTCTAACTAGAAATTATGATCAATAACATAACAAAAAGTTTATTTTCTTTGGGTCCAAATATTTTTTTTTCATCGTAGGCGGCTATGATTTCACATGATTTCACTGCAATTCTGAATATCTTTTCTAAATAATACTTCCGCTATTTTTAAAAATAAAGGTACTATACTCTTATGTCGATTTCAAATATTTTGATCTTCTTGGTATATGAGTAAAGGTATACAAATTTTGTTGCTAGAATTGTGAGTTTGGGAAGATGCAAGAACTTTCATAAAGAATAATTTTTTCTGAGAAATCAATAATAAAAGATTTTCTCATACGTGTTCAATTTTCTGCCGGTCGCTGTATATCAAAAGTGCCTATCCAAAAAATGTGACGTGATAGAACGTGGAAATATCCGTTTATATATTTTTAATAATGGGAGGAATAAAAAGTTATCATATTTGAGTCAGTTAGAAAAATCATGTCGGATAGTGTAATCAGCAATGATACTTGCAATTTCCACGACTGTCAATCTAATGTGATACGGCTACGTATATCTAACTACAAACGTGCGTAAAGTAGGTGCGTTTTCTTACTTTACGCACGACGCGACGATTGTAAACACCCGCTTATTTAATTTATGTGTTGTACGTAATTTGTCATTTACAGTAGTGGTCGTAGATAAACGTTTTTATTGTTTATAACATAGACAGAACGTAAAGCGCCTGATCCACGCGCGAGTAAAACCGCGGCTCGTCGTTATTATTGTGCATCGGTCAGCTCAAAACCGCGGTTTTAAAAATCGACGAGCCTGGCTCGTGACACGTCAGTTTGGTTTGACGATTTACTCGTCGTGGCACGTCACTGCTAGTGGATCACCACCGCAAGCAAGCGCGAGCCAGCAGTTTTTAATCAAACTAATACTCTCAACATACATAAAACTTCCATATCGAAACACAAAATATTTGTGTCAAGCTCAAAACTTGACTTAAGGCTCGCCAGTTTTGTTCGCTGATCGATTAGCAACCGATCCGGCGAGTAAACACGTTCATTTTAAAACCGCGGTTTTACTCGTCAGTTTTACTCAATCGTAGATCAGGCGCTTTATAGGTTGTAGAAAGTTGTCCAAAACACCTACTTTCCGGAGACTTAATACCATAATTTTCATCCACTGTCACGTATACAGTGTGTCCCAAAAAGTTTTATACAAATAGAGAAAAAGTTTATCTTACATTTCACAAAAAAAAAACTGTTCTTCATAAAAAGCTCTGCATGACTTATAGATCCATAATCAGGTACAAAATTTGTAAAAAATTGGCTGGAATACAGGGAAAATAAAAAATAATGATTTGGACGGAGAGCAAGATACGTTCAAACTGTAGTGGAGAAGCAAAATATGCATTGAAGTTGTGATTAAATAGCAAAAAATTATGCACACTTGTAGATTATTGATATTCCCAGATAAAAATTGATAAAGAAGGTTATCAATGTTTTATACAAATAAATTATCTAACAGTTGCTGAAGTGTTTATTTTTTAATTTTTATCTGGGAATATCAGTAAAATATCATATCTAGGTCTCACGTTTTCGTTTCTCTCAAAATTCCCTATAGTTTTGGAGATATCGATTTAATCGTTCCAAAAAAAAAATTGTCAACGTGAGACCTAGATAATTACCTCATGAATACATACTGAAAATTTGAGCTTATAATTTACAATGGTTACTCAGAAAAACTTTTTCAAAAATTAGCGCTTTGTAAAAGGCCTCTTAGGCCTGATATTTCAATCATGGTTTAACTTTAACCTTCAGTTTATTCCCATAGTAACAGTTGTAAAAATAATTGTTCCTATGGAAATAAACTAAAGGTTAAAGTTAAATCATGATCGAAATACCGGGCCTTAATGTAGCTTACAAAACCGATCATTACTTCTATGGGCAACTGTTTCTGATAGTTTCGAATTGATCAGAAATTGTTGTTGGAACCCGACCTACTACATTTCACGAAACAGAACTCTTAGGCTAGGCGCATATTGAGACGCGTGCGGCGCGTATGACGCGACCTGATCCGTGCGACATGACGCGAGCGCGCCCCATGCGTAGTGTGATGATTCGCAAATTGAGGCACAGTTTCAGCGTCGTTCTCGCACAGTGTTTAGGTGTAAAGTGAATTTCTCGCAAAGAAAACTTGTATAACTCAGGATGTTTTCTTACCGCCTCTATCAATTTCACTTCCGACATCATCATAAATACAGATATCCCAATATCAATAGAAACAAAAACAAAACACGCGACACGTGTGGCGCGAAATCTGTGTCTCTGCCACTGCGTCACGCGTCTCGCAGCCAACGCGATTAGCGCTGCGTAGCGTCGCGTCTCCAATTTGCGCTGTACCATTTAATTCCGTATGTTACAAAAACGCGCGCTGCGCTATGTCACGCTGCAGGCGTCAGACGCGTCTCAATATGCGCCTAGCCTTATAGTCGTCCCAGTTTGATACCGGTTTTATGGTCTTGCTATAAAAAAGCGATAGAGAGGAGTCACAGACACCGCAGTGCCGGTCTCTTTGAAGAATTTTTTATAGCAAGATCATAACACCGATACAAAACTTGGACGACTATATCTGGCCTGGACAATAGACACTTAGGACAGCTGTTTATCCGTATCCGTACGACGTATACTTACTGCAATACATTTAGCTCCTCCCGACGCCGACGCACAGTGGAACGGCCTTATGGAGCGACCCGGACATCGAGCAATATCACAAAAATTGTAAATTATAATTATATTTATGTAGTGATGTATGTTTAATCAGTTGGAATACCTAGCAGAAAAGTGAATAAATATATTTTTGATAATATCTTGAAAAAAGAAATGTTTCTTTCTTTTAAAAATTAATAGTAAATGACAACGAATTTTTAGTTCACATGTATAAGGTATTGTTATTTATTTTAGAGTTTATACATCCATATTGTAATGATTCGCCGACAGCAGCCGGCGTCAGTCTGTCTCTTGCGTCATCGCTGACGCGCCTTAGACTAGAAACTTCGGGCGCACCGATATCACGTCAGCGGTGGAATCAGCCCTAGACATTTCGTCGCGTACTTGAAATTGTTAAGCTATATCCTATCATTTACGATTTAAGTCATGAAGACTGCAAAAATGTGAGGAAAAAGGACATGGTTTGGGAGCAGAGAGGGTTAGAGCTAAAAGAAAATTGTAGGTTTGCTTATATATTTTTAAATACCGTATGTTCAATCGAAAAAAAACTGTAGCAGACTTTCAAAGTATATCTTAGTCCATACACAGGCGGAAAAATCGCGTGAGCACTATGAAACTTTCGCGTTGGTGTTAATACCGAGTTTCGCTGCCGTACCGCCGGCGAATTTTTCGCAGCGGAAAGTTTGCGTCGCGAAAGTTTCGCGTCGGTGTGGGTAGTCCTTAAGACAGTTCGGAATTAAAGTCGCGTAGATTTTTCGCTCGGCTGTTAAAATAAACTAGATTTAAGCTTGTAAATAAATGTTAGTGTTAATTAGTTTGCTTTTAAACAAATTCGTTTATTAACTATTTCGTGTTTTGTTTTAAAATAAAAATTAATAGAACCTTTAAAATCATTACATTGGTGCCAGGTTTGGGGTTCGTGAAAATAAATAAACAATTAAAATTGAATTAAATTTAAACAAATTATTAAACAAAGTGCAGTGTCGGGAAAAGGAAAAAAAAACAATGGCTTCAAGGAAAGTGCTGTTAAAAACTTAAAAGCCGAATTAGAAGAGCCCGAATTGGAAATTTCCGGAAAGAAATCGATTTTGCAAGAGAGACTTCACCAAGCGATACTAGAAGCAGGAGAAGATCCAAAAGCTTTTCTTTTTGAAATCTCGGGCGGCCCTGCAGATTTAAGTAAAATATTAGAGGATAAATTAAGACAACAATCTGGAAATTTGGAAGTTAAATTTCTAGAGCAATCAAAAGGGCTCGAGAATAAACTAGTGGTAAAAATATCGGAAGAGACAAGGAATCTGCAAGAAAATGTGGAAGAGATACTGTTCCAGCAGAATAACAAAATTAAGAATCTCGAACAAATCATGGCAGGATTGCGAATGTTCGGGGATTCGTTACCAGCAGAAATATCAGAAAATAATGAGGGCCGAAGTGTGGTAGGACCAGCGGAAACGTTCGATGGGAAGTCTTCTTGGCCTAACTACTTCAAAAAATTTGAAGCAGCACCAAAGGAGAACGGATGGACCGTCAGTGAGAAAGCCTCTTCGTTAATTGTGGCATTGAGGGGGGACGCTATCGATGTGCTACAAACGATGCCGTCAGAGGAACAAGAGGACTACAATAAGCTGGTGAACAGGCTGGAGATGCGTTATGGCCAGGCGCATCTGACCGAGGTGTACCGTGCGCAGCTGAGAAACCGTTGCCAGAAATCTGGAGAAGGTCTTCAGGAATTCGAGGCTGACGTAGTGCAGCTGCAGCTCCTGAAGAATTCCTGCAACGTTTGACGGTGCAGACCTTCGTGGATGGAATCCGTGACCCGGACAACCAGCAGGCATTGATAATGGCCCACCCCAAGACATCCCAGAACGCATTGGCCTACGCCTTCGAATATTAATGAGGTGGCGAAGCAAGTCTCAAGAGGGCATGCCAAGGTGCTAGTTATGAAGTGCTGTCCTCCGAAGTGGAAACTCCCGTACGAGCCGATCATGTCATCGTGGAAGACGTTTCAAGATTATCTAAAACGTTTCAAGATTATCCAGGCGTGGCAAGTTCATCCAACACCTCGAGCCTACTTCTACAAGAAGAACGGAGTAAGACGTCGTATTCTTGTAAAACTCAAGAATTAAGACAGAATCCCTCTTTCGAAGTTAGATGCAGTTCGACTGGGCCTATTCAAGATGTAACATCATTTGTGCAACCAACAAAACAAGATAGTTATTATTTGTGTACGAGAATTTTGATTTGTTTACAATCTAAAGATTTTAAATTTTTCTTATATTTAAGGTTACAGAGTTTTTTGTACCTTTAAAAGTATATAAAAGAGAGATTTCTGGGTAATTCATCAATTCAACCCAGGCCTTCAGCAAGTGAACATTAGAATTCAACCTAGGCCTTGAGCAGTAGAACATTCAATTCAACTCTGCCTTTAGCAGTGAACATTCATACTCTGCACTTAGCATTGAACAGTTTTGTATTAACAATTAACAGTTTGTAATTAATCTTGAGCTCCTTCAGAGCAACATTTGTAATCGAAGGTAGTGACCAAAACACGTAAGAATATTCCATTTATTAATATGGTTAATTAAAAAAGCTTGTCCAAGAATAATTCGTAAATTCTTACCAACAGGTATAAGCATAATTCAAACATAGGACACTCTCGATAAAGGAGACCATAATCGCATTTTTAATTTTGATTAAAACTCCCATGTATTTACTACGCAGTCGATGACAACTCAATTTATGTCAACTATAAATTGATATCACAAAATCTTTTAACCGGACACTAAATCGCGCACTATACACTTCGTCTGACGAAGCTGTCGAACGACGGTGAAACGTTAAGTGTATAGTGCGCGATTTAGTGTCCGGTTAAAAGATTTTGTGATACAAATTTCATCGAACAAGAACCAACTTCAAATATAAATTGATGTGCATTTAAACTAATTCTCCAAATGTACTAACAATTACTTTGAACCAATTTTACTTGTGTAATTGTAATTTAAAAATGTTAATAAAAAGCAAATTTATTATTAATAAATAATTTGTATGTCAATCTTTAAAATCGATTTTTACTTACCTACATACATTTCACGTAGCGTGACAAAAATAACCGACATTTTAAAATTGCCAACATTAGGACAAATACATTTCAGAACCCAGTTCAAACAAATTTGTTTTGCAATACAATTTGGTACCCTGAGATATTATATCAATAAACAATTTAATAACGAAAAGAGTCTTATGTTAAATTTTATGCGTGACTTTGTCATTTGAGTTAATTAGTTTCTAATCCTAACAAAAAAACAAATTTCATTTAACTCGCAAAAACATCGCAATACGTACTTACAAAAAAAATTATTGACATCAATTTTAAAACATTTTATAAAAATACCTAATTTATTTATAGATATAATTTTAGAAGATTAAAAACTTATTAGCGGAGAAAATAAATAAATATATTGTGCCAAGAATTCGCTTTTCATTTACATAAAGTACCACGCGATCATTTAAATTTATAATTAGAGTAGGCTATGAATTTTGAATTAGATTGGCAACACTAACTGTTGATAGCTTAATTTGAGATTGAATTGTCAAAGTGGCGCTTCAAAATGTTAATTAGTTGCCAGGGGCGAACACTTTGAACATTTGCTATAGTTGGAACTAAAACTATTTCACTTCCTTTAAATTAAAACGATTGAACCCGATGAGAATCCTGTAAACGTCAAAATGTTTACATAACCTCTAATCTACACAGCGAGTCGATCGGCAAGGTGCACAGCCGTATAAAAAATCCCGCCTACTATAATTATAAATTTAAATAATCGCGTGGTACAATGAATTATTACGGTTCTCTCGTGAGATCGAAAAATTGTAGCTTTCGAGTCAATCGTAAATTACGCTGTTACAGATTAACGAGAATTGCAATTCTGTGCCCGATCTATTAACATGAAACCTTACGATCACTACTTTACGATACGCACCTATCTTCACTCATATTGGTTTCCTGTAAAACAATGAATATGATGAAGGTGCAGTATGAAATGTATATCGTAATAAATTAGTGGCAATTATGTCGCATATTATGTTTGCAATAATTCTGAAAATTGGCTTAAAGCTATTGTCAAATTTGCTCCAACTGGATTTTGAAGTGAATTCGTTGCCATAAAATTTAATGCTGTTTAAAACCTAAACAAAATTCTTTTTTAATTTTTAATTTTTTTAAACATACATCTACATACAAAAGAATTCTAGAACTTTGTTGATGATAATATTATTAAGGTAGATTCTTCTCCGATGAAAATCGAATAACAAATTTTTAAAAATACGTACTATCGCTCAACGTTTCACTATCGGCTGATAGCTTCGTCAGGAGTGAAAAAAAAATTATTTAAAATTTAAAATTGAAAGGTTAAAAAACCAAAAAGTAGTAAAAACAATATTTCTAGTAAAACAAATGTTAGAAATAAAGGAAAATAACCTGATATCAGTAGACAGTTAAGCTTAAGTACTATCTATTTTTGACATAAAAAATAGGTAATTCCATTTAAAAAAATGAGATACCGAGTGTTCGCAAGTACTGTTCGCCCTATATAATACTGAGAGATATTTTAACTTTTTTCGAATTTTCATAAAGTACAAAGTCTTAAGAATATTTTGTTATATTTTCGTAAGTCTGTGTTATCTATATAGTTAGACTTTTCCAAGAAAAAATGTTTTTAACGAAAATAACAGTGAAACCAGCTCTCCGCAGAAAATTTGCAAAAATATACAGTTCATGTAATCATATGTCCGATTCGTTATCGTTATCGATAAAAAAAATGAAGATTTTGTGAAAGTTTAACAATTTTACAAATTTATAAAGTAAAATTAAAATTTAAATTAAGATTTTCTAAAAGTTTAACAATTTTGCAAATTTATAAATAAATACGAGAAAACAGTGTCAAAGTAAATATTCAAATAGTGCTCCTTGTGCACGAACTCCTGAAATAATAGCAAGAATTTAACAATCCTATACCCGTTGATGTAATTGCTGCGTTCGTGCACAAGAAGCACAATTTCAACATTTACTTTGACACTGTTTTTTTCGTATTTAGGTATTTGTTATTAATTATTAATATAATAAATATTATTTATTATTATTATTAATTTATTTATTTTTAAATTTGCAAAATTGTTAAACTTTCAGATGATCTTACTTCAAATTAAAATTTTTATTTATAAATGTGTAAAATTGTTAAACTTTCACAAAATCTTAATTTTTTTTTATCGAGAACGATAACGAATCGAACATATTGCTACGTTATTCGTTATTGAGAAATTAATTTGTTTATTTCTCAATAACGTACATATACGTCCATAACATGAAATTCTTTCATACATTCAACCTCGCAGGTTTTATTTGACTCTCCTCAATTGAACTCCGGTCACATTTATAACCTTGTACTGAAAGAAACTGAAACGCGTCATACAACGATGAATATGGATCAATAATTTTTTGTGAAAACGCGAAACCAAACTTAATATAAAAAATAGCTTTGTAATCCCTTATCTCACACATCCGCGCTTGGTCTTAAATAAATCGCCATGTAATTCTGATTTTAGTTATCAAACAAATGAAACCGTACACGTTATAAAATCGGCTATATTCGACTTGCTCCTGCTTTGAGAAACGCTTGAACTATTAAATTGGGCAGGCCAGATAAGAAACACTGTCTAGTGAAATCTAAAGCTGGGTACACATTGGCCGCACCGCATCTGTATTGCAACGTTGCAATACAGGTTCGCTGAAAATAAAACTTAATGCACCCGTCATGCACCTCGAACGCACCTCGCACGAACCATTGGTGCAACTGAGCAAAGATAAATATTGTTTTATATCTTTGCTATCCTAACTTCGCTTCCCTTAGCTTTAGTTGCCACGTTCGCGTAAGATTACGTTGGATTAAATTTTTTAAAAACTTAGTTTCGCTTAGCTTTAGCCTAGTTTCGCGTTTAGTGGCCGCCTGCCTGTATACTTAAAATGTATTAGGTACGAAATACTTAGAGTAAATAAATTAGAAAAGAGACTCCTAACCTTTTGTACAGTTCGACTTTGCTGCGGAGATACTACAATAGTTCTATTTATTTTTAATTTGCAGGATGTACGAGCTGATAAAATATTTCATACACGTCTTTGCTTTCGTATGGTATAGGTAGCGTTGAGCACGTTGGCGCTGCAAATAATTAGCTGTCAATTTGAAAGCTCCCCACTGCTCCCCACTAAGCGACTAAACATGTCGAGTCGGGTAACTGTGTTATCCTGATAATGAACTGGCTTAGACTGTCTCGGACGGCGTATAAATCTTGCAGCGTTATAGCTAAAGTCTCCAAATAAAAGGTCCGTTTACGCACCCAGTTGTATATTTACTCACTGCTCGCGCTGATGCGCTGTAAACATCAATCGGTCGACTGGCCAATTATCCGGTGCCGTTTACTGCTATATGGTAATAACGTATATTATCTAAACAAATGTTTTGATTTTTTCTTTAATTATATCGTAAAATACAATAACAAAATAAAATGTGACAAAGTTGATCAAAATATTCTCGCTATATCGACAAAATAATGCTTGCAGCTCTGTAGTTCGATCGGTGCCGAGCGTGCATCGCAGCGCCTAAGCATTCGGACCTTTTTATTGGAGACTTTAGTTATAACTTATAATTTAATTCGATCTCACCTCGCGAAGCTACTTGCATGTTTGTGCATGCGTATACAACGTTAGTCGCAACCCATCACCGGATTCCATTCAGGATGAATGCTTTAATTAACGATAGGTTCTGCAGCTTAAAGGGCCATAAATACATGTCTGAGTTAATGGGATCAAAAGATTAGGTACCTAGTGCTGGATATGTCCAGTTTGTTAATAGTATCCAATTGAAATCATAATTTACCGATAAAATACTTGAGAAATGGCATTTTATATTAAATCGTCTTTATGTTAAATCAAGTTGAGTTATATCTGTGCAAGAGAACTGAGGAGTGTTTCTCAAAAAGAGATACGCAAGAGAATGGACATCATAGATTACGAGAAAAATGTTTTTAAAATTCTGTGGAACAGTTTATTATTAATTAAAAATTGAACCAAGAAGTATCATGTGTTAATTTAGTATTGCGGTAGCATTAGCTACGGAAATATTTTGTTTTCGTAAAGGCATGTTGTAGCTCAAGCTCGCCACGAATAGAACAGTCACTAGTGTCTTTGTCCTCTCAACTGTCGAGTAAGTGTTTTCGTGTTTGTTTGCGTTGTTGGTTTTATAAAAAAAATAAGTTATTATTCAGGACTCATTTACTTTACATCGCATGACATTGGCGCAAGAATCGCTGCCCCGTATTAGCATTGTCTTTCTGTGAATCTTAAGGTCGTTTTAGACTACCCTATTTCTTGTACAAGATTTGGTTCAATTTTTAAAAGAAAAATTTAGAATAAGAAATTTTTCAGCTGTAGATACGGTTTGGAAATAGAACACCTATTTTTTCAGACAGTTTTTTAATCAATTTAAATTTTGATTCAATTTACTACATAAATCAAATTGTTTGAGAAATTGAACCAACAAGAAATAGGCACTCTGAAACAGCCCTTATACATACAGTGTGTCCACGGATTGAGTTCACTATAAGAAAAACTTTTTTATTTTCGTGTTTTCGAAAAAGTAATTCTTTATGAAAGTTTTTGCTTGCTTTAAGAACCCCAAACACGCTATAGGAAATATATATTCCGCTTAATATCCGAAGAATATTCAAAATTCTATTTTGACTCTCGGAAAAATGACAAAATTTAAAAAAAGGAATTTTTAATGCATGTTCTTAAAACTCCAAAAACGCAATAGAAAATTCAAATAATTGCAAACTATTTTTGAATTAATTAAAATTTATTTAAATAATTAATTAAAGGGATATGTTAGTGTATTAATCATAATTAAACTAAAGTGAGATAAACATTAACACAAATATTTAAAGCAGAAAATTTTTCCGCTGCAATCGACTCTAGTTACCCTAACAATATAAGTGACACGTTAATGAAACGTTTTCATAAAATGTGCTAAAATGTCGCGTCTTGCAAAATTTGTTTAACAAATTATTAAATTAGGATATCTTATCATGTAGGTCCTTAACATAAATTGTTACCCCAAAAGTATAAATACTAATACTCCTGAATAATTTGTAATACCAGGTGACAAGTAAGCGTTGCTTCCCACAACTGTTTTCCCGAACTAGCTCAATGGAGACGGGATGGGTACAAAAAAAAATAAACCAGGGCGCCAGGGAGTGATCCTCAATTATAAGAACTCCACTTCGAAAACCCCTCCCAAGGTCTCGTCGTGTTCGCCTCAGGTATAACTTAAGCTTCAGGAGATTTGTCTCACTTGGTGCATTCAGAGTAGGAGTTGACATAAACAAAACACACACTGTAATACAGAATTTATTTGCGGAACCGTGTATAAATGAATAAAATACTGTAGCTATACTACGATAAGTTCAAAACAACCACAAACTTGATAAAATAAACAAATAAATGACACTTTCCGAATAGCCAGATCTGACTATACAAAAAAAAACAAATGCCCAACAGGCAATACCGATAATTGGTTGATTTAACTATATTAACTTTAAACAAATTGTTGGCACAATATCGGCTACTTCAACGAAAGTCCGAGAGTAAATAAATAAGGTTATACGACCCTCTGTCATTTGCAGTTGGTACGTTGCCTAGTTCACGTCAGTTCCGGTAGGTGGCAGCACTTCTCAGCGTAAACATGCGTCCCGCTTCGCAAAGAAACTGTTTCTATAAAGTTGGCCATGGAGAGTACTCTAAAGCCGCTTTCTTTTCACAAGAAACTGGGAACTGGCAAGATGTGCATTGGACCTTGTATTACAGATGGTATGGAGAGTATCGTTGGAGTCTTTGGGCATCCGTAGCAGAGGCAGTCCATTTCGCGAAGTTTTGAAGCGCGAAAAAATGACATTGAATAATATCGTTGTTACGACGTCAGTGATAAAAGATGATATGCTTGTTATTGGCATGTCAGACGGAATGTTTGAAACTTATCAACTTGTAAAGGAAGAGCACAAGTTGAAATAAATAAATTGCGGAGGGAATATTTTGGATTCGTCAATTTGCGGTCCAACAGCAAGGCGACGCATCGGGCTGGTTCAAGTGATCAGACACAACCGCAGAAGGTCGACAGGAGGTGGCCGTTCACGGGCGGAAGTGCCGATCCCGATGATAGTAGCGGAAGGTGATCGTTCGGGGTCACCTCAGCCAAGATCTTCCGGGACCCAGGGGTGGAACGACTGTCGGCAGGATTTTGAGCGGCTCAAATTAGAGGACTTGCCCCTTGCTTCTGAGGTTGAGGCAATTTTTCGTGATCTCTGTGAATAATGTTCTTTGAGACTGTAAAATACATTATTAGGGTTAGCTTAGAACAATAAAGTGCAAACACGTTCATTAATTAAAGTCTTAATAATCTTAAAAATCTTAAAAATAATACAAAATCTTAGTAGAAATGAGATACATTCTCAAAATTAAATAAATGTGCCATAACGATAACTAGTGTTGCATGACTAGCAAGATGACGGATTAAAAAAAAATTCCTGTTTATTTTTATAAAAAACAAATCCGCGTTTGATTTTGTTGCTCTTCTGTGATCACTAAACAACTGAATGTGTTTTGAAAAAAGTCAAAGCTGGCTGGTCAAGCGAGCTAACGTTGCACTATATTATCTTATCTTATAATTATAGTAAGCTAATCTTTTTACGTTAATTGAGAAGGTACATTGTAATGTGAACCGGTTCATGGGTGGTTTCCGCGTTTTAGCAGAATTTCTATTTACTTACAACAATATAAGATTATTTCAGCAAGCAGATAACAACAATAATATTATCTTAATTCTATGTTTACTAAAACAATTTTTATTGAATGAGATTCAACAATGATGGTGTTCGAATGGTCTCTGCGCAGAGTTTGAAATGTGATATTTAATAACAGTAACACGAGATTATCTCAGTACGCGGTGTATAAGGCCTATTTACACCCGTAGTGACATAAAGAGGTGTATATGTTCATTAAAATACCAAATAATGCTTTTAATAATACTAGAAACAACATAAAGTTTTAATAAGACATAGGTGATTGAGTTAATATTTAAATAAACATTCAAATTATTTTGTAATTTATCCATTCTCTTATATGCATAAAAGTGTATATACAGGGGGTATTTGAAAATTAAAATTCTTTACAGATATTCTTTCGTCGTGAAATGCATTTCCTAATGTACGTAATTCTGTGAAATAATGGCAGTCGAAGCGGACAAAACGTGTCAACGCAAACATGTAAATGTTGGCTGCGAGTCGTCAGGATCGCAATGGGGCCCCCGAGCATATTCTGTATAGCTATTTCGGCCCTAATTGGGGCCTCATCAGCAGAACAGTAGCTCGAGAACTCCACTGCAACCCCGACGACCAGCAGCATATACGCACGCTTAGCGCGTGAATGCAAACATGTGAAATAATTGCGCCGCGGCACAATTATTTTCCGACTTATAATGTTTGCATTCACGCGCTAAGCGTGCGTATATGCTGTTGGTCGTCGGGGTTGCAGTGGAGTTCTCGAGCTACTGTTCTGCTGATGAGGATCCCAATTAGGGCCGAAATAGCTATACAGAATATGCTCGGGGGCCCCATTGCGATCCTGACGACTCGCAGCCAACATTGTACGTAATTCTGTTAGCAAAAAACATAATGGTTTTAAATTACACTCGTGTTTCTCTAGAAACAAGCAGGAGTCGGGAAATAGAAATGTGAATGCGAGTAATCTCGCTGGGCAGTTAAAGATTGCAATTGTGGCCTACTCATGAATTTCGCATGAGTTTATTTGAAAATAGTATTGGGGAGAAAATTTTATTTCGTCGTATGTGTACATAGTACTTCGCGAAGTAATAATTAATTGTGATGGAGTTTGTGCACAGGGTGATCTGAAATCATCAACATAAAAAAAAATTTCATATAAACGTAGGCCGGGTCTGCATAACTGCAACAATAAACCAATAAGTACACGGAAATTTCTGAAACAGAAATAATATTTAATACATGTATTTATCTATTTATACATAAACTTAAAAATAAATAGTTTTAATTTTGTGGAGGCTGCCACGCTTCATAATATGGTCTTATTCTGCTTACATGAACCACATCGGTTTTTGAATTTTTGTTTGGACCTTTCTGAACAATATAATCTACGTCCGTATGTTTTTTAACAATATAATACGGTCCAAACCAACGTAAAAGTAATTTTTCAGTTTTACCAACTTTGCGTATAGGGGTGAAAACTTTCACTTTATCACCTTCTTGAAATTCGATATGACGATGAGAGTCATCGTATCGTATTTTAGCCCTATTTTGAGATTGTTTAATATTTTCGGTAGCAGTGTTCCGAATGTCTAAAATGCGATCACGTAAATTCTTAATATCTGTCGCTTCGACGTCTTGTGTTAATGCAGCTTCAGATGGAAGCCTAGGCTCACGGCCATAGATAAGACTGAAAGGCGACATTCGCGTGGTCTCTTGTATTGCAGTATTGTAAGCAAAAGTTACATGTGGCAGATAAAAATCCCAATCAGTTTGTTGAGAATTAGTATACAAACTGAGCATATCAGCTAGGGTTTTATTAAATCTCTCTGTTAATCCGTTACATTGTGGTCGATAGCTTGTTGTAAATTGACTATTTACGCCCATAATTTTCAACAACTCTGCTATAAATTGTGACTGAAAAACTTTACCGCGGTCACTTAAAATGACCGTTTCCTTGGGGCAACCATGCCTACTTATTATGTTTTCAAATAAAAATTTAGCAACTGAATTAGCTTTACCGTCTCGTAAAGCTCGTGTTTCGACCCATCGCGTGGCGTAATCGGTCGCTACTATTATCATTGTATTACCTTTAGAACTTCGGTGAAAGGGGCCCAATAAATCAATCCCGATTTTTTGGAAAGGGAGTCCTACTTGAATTGGTTGTAATAATCCAGTAGGAGGTTTATTGGTATAATCTTTGCGTGCTTGGCAATCCGGACATCCACGAACATAAGTTTTAATGTCTTTTAACATGCCTATCCAAAAATAACGATCTTTAATGCGATGGTAAGTTTTAGCAAACCCTAAATGACCTGCTAAGGGTTCGTTATGATTGGCAAATAATATTTCTTCTTTTAAGGTGTCGGGAATTACTAATAAATTTTCAGAACCTGTTGCATCAGGATTTTTCTTATATAAAATGTTATCTATTAAAATAAAATTTTTAATTTTTCTTCTCATAATGGCGGTTAAATCATCTTCTGGGCTCAATAAAGCATTTTTAATTTCATTAATAAAGGCGTCAGACTCCTGGGAAGTAATGAAATTATCAGGGATGGAAACAAAAATAGGTAAATCTTGGTCTACTTGCTCATCTTCTAACGAGGCTTCATTTACAGGACAACGGCTTAGACAATCACTGTCTTGATTCAATTTTCCTTTTTTATGAATTATTTTATAATCATATTCGGATAATATGAGTATCCACCTTGCTGTTCTACCTTTAGGATTTTTTAGTGTTTTTAAGAAACATAACGCGTGATGGTCAGTTATAATTTCTACTGGTTTACCGTAAATTAGATGTCTGAGTGTTTTAAGACTCCAATAATGGCTAATCCTTCTAAATGTAAAACCGAATAATTTTTCTCTGCTTTTGTTAAAGTTCGAGAAATATAGGCAATAGGGTGTGATTCTCCGTTAAAATTTTGTAATAAAACTGCTCCAATTCCTTTGGATGAAGCATCTACTCTTAGTTCAGTTTTTAATTTTGGATCATAATGAGCCAAAACGGGAGCTTCAATAAGTTTTTGTTTTAATAAATCAAAAGATTGTTGTTTCTCTTTATCCCACTTGAATTTTTCATCTTTCTTTAATAAATTATATAGTGGAAAAGCAATTTTTGCGAAATTTGGTACGAATTTTCTGTAAAAGTTACAGAGGCCTAGAAAACGTTGGAGTTGTTTTACAGTTCTAGGCTCTTTGAAATTTTTCACTGCTTTTATTTTTGACTCATTAGGACGTATGCCGTTCTCATCTATTTCATAACCAAGCATTTTTATATTTTGATATG
This sequence comes from Dorcus parallelipipedus, assembly GCA_958336345.1. Taxonomy (NCBI): domain Eukaryota; kingdom Metazoa; phylum Arthropoda; class Insecta; order Coleoptera; family Lucanidae; genus Dorcus; species Dorcus parallelipipedus. Next base: position 14,657,354 of record OY284479.1, read on the forward strand.
TAATAAAATAATACGTCCCAACTTTTTCTCGATATTTTATGACGACCGGTTTCGGTTTAATGAACCATCATCAGGTCTACAACATCGGAAAAAAGAGAAATTAACAATAAATCTTAATACCTAAAGACATTTTTATATTTTTGTAAAATGTGAAAACAATTTTTTGTTAAAATGAATTATTGTTTGAATGTGTGATATTCATGGACAAAAATGAATAATTTAACTTACCGACAACGTCAAAATTGAAATATTAATATTAAACACATAAAAATTCTGGTGAAGAGGAGAAGAGACAAAATAACGTGTATAGTGCTTGAGATCTGCTGTCAAACTTGATGTGAAGTGAAGTTAGGTATAAACGTGTTCTAGAAAGTGACATGAAGTTGGTTAATTGTTTAAGTAACACGTTTATACCTAGAATACGTTTATACCTAACTTCACTTCACATCAAGTTTGACAGCAGATCTCAAGCACTATACACGTTATTTTGTCTCTTCTCCTCTTCACCAGAATTTTTATGTGTTTAATATTAATATTTCAATTTTGACGTTGTCGGTACGTTAAATTATTCATTTTTGTCCATGAATATCACACATTCAAACAATAATTCATTTTAACAAAAAATTGTTTTCACATTTTACAAAAATATAAAAATGTCTTTAGGTATTAAGATTTATTGTTAATTTATCTTTTTTCCGATGTTGTAGACCTGATGATGGTTCATTAAACCAAAACCGGTCGTCATAAAATATCGAGAAAAAGTTGGGACGTATTATTTTATTACATATCATCATATTACCCAATTTTCGGATATGACACATTTTTATATTTGTTTGTAAAAATTTGCATTTATCCGGATTTAAGGTTAAGCCGACTTTGCGGAGTCGTTGGAACACTTTTTGTAATCTTTTCAAGTGTTCTTCAAGAGTGTCTGAAAAAATAATAATGTCATCTAAATAAATTAAGACCTCTTTCCATTTCATTCCTTCAAAAACTTTGTCAGCTAAATTTTGAAAAGTTGCAGGTGCGTTACAAAGGCCAAAAGGGAGGACGTTAAATTCGTACAAACCGTCTGTTGTTATGAAAGCGGTTTTTTCTTTACTTGCTTCTGTTAGTCCTACTTGTAATATCCGCTGAATAAATCCAATGATGAAAAATATTTAGCTCCTTGTAAACAATTTAAACAATCTTCAATTAAAGGTAACGGATAAAGATTCTTTTGACGAGTTACGTTATTTAATTTACGATAATCAACACAAAATCGGTACGTATTGTTGGGTTTTCGTACTAAAACAACAGGAGATGACCAAGGAGACTGACTAGGCCTGATAATTTTATTATTTAACATTTCTTTCACTTGCTCGCTAATAATTTCTCTTTCTTTATGAGACACTCGGTATGGTCTACTAGAAACCGGACTCGCTTCCCCCACGTCAATGTGATGTTTGAGTATCGTGGTTAGGCCAATTTGTGACATATTTGAGGCAAAAATATCTGTGAATTTAGCTAATAAAGTATTGTAACGTTTTTAAAGGTTCTATTAATTTTATTTTAATCAAAACACAAAATAGTTAATAATCTAATTTAATTAAAAGTAACACTAATTAACACTAACTTAAACAATAATTTATTTATAATCTAATAAGTAATTTATGTTAACAGCCGAGCGAAAACTTATAACGCGACTTCAATTCTGCACTATCAGCTCTGCATTTATTTCGAAAAAACTGTCTTACGTTCGGCTGCGTGCATTTTTATATATGCCGGCTCTCTCTTCGAGAATGGCCTGGAGACGGGCGGTCTGTTCTAGTTTACTCCGCCGACAGAATTCTCCAGTCGCCTAAGGCGCGTCGACTAGGCGGCGATGACGCGACAGACAGGCTGACACCGCAGTCGTCACAGTATCGAGTTGACGTTCAAATAAAAGTTTTATATTTTTGCTTGTGGTTATTTGGTGGAAAAGATCAGAATTATTTTTTGTAGAATTTGGGAGTGATTCAAGGTATCCCATGGTCGTATTAGCAAATAATTTCTGGGGAAATTTTCCTAAATTAGTTAACTCTATCATAAAACATTTTTTTGTTCGGAAGGGGTTTTTTGTGATTGTCAAACTTTTTGAAAGGAGAAAATTGTCACGAGGAATAAAATTATTCTTGACAGGTTTTGAAGGATTGGGAGTGTCGTTAGCAATAACTTCAATAAATTTAGATTTATTTGGGTGTATGAGCACATCTGTTTTAAGGTTAATTTTAGTGCTGTTTGTTTTAATGTCATCAATTTTAGCATTCCTATAATTCTTAGAATGTAAAAAGAAATTATCGAATTTAGTAACATCTTTACATAATGGGACTCGTATATTACCGCAAAGTTCTAAATAATTTTGAGGAAAATTAATAATTGCCTTTGATTTCCGAAGAAAAGAGGTTCCTAGTATTAAGGGCCTTGGTAGATCGTGTACTACAAGGACTTCTATAGGAAAAAGTGCTTTAGAAATTCGTAATTTAATGAAAGCTTTACCGATTACTTTTATTGGTTCGTTTCCAGCTGTAAGTATATTTAAGGATCTTTGTAAAGGAATATATTTGGGAACGTATTGGGAATTAATTACATTATGTAGAGCGCCAGTATCAATTATAACTTTTAAGAATTTGTTTTCTAGGGTTGCTGGGATTGTGACTATTCCAGACGAAGAGAAAGATTACAAATTCTTTTCTTTATTTTTCGAAGCGAATTTAGGTTTTACCGTAATACGTTGATTTGATTTTAGTGATGCCCTATTTTGATTTTGCCCTTTACCAGCTCGAAAGTGTTGCGGGGAAAAAGTTTGTTCCCTAACAAACTGTTTAGGTTGCTCCTGGTTATGATTGAATTTTCGCGAATTATTACTTATTGCATTCGATTTTTTATAATAACATGTATAAGAAAGATGACCGGATTTATTACAAATGAAACAGGTGACCTTGATTTTGCGGGCGCGGTTATTTAGATTAGATCGAGCCGCGAATGGAACTTGTTTAACTGCTGCAAACGATGCATTTTGTGCGTGCGTACCTTGAAGAAATAACTCGGGGTTTCTTAACAGTGATTCTATAGTTCTCTTTCGTGTGTCACTTAATTTTTCTACAAGAGCTTTGAAATCTTTTAATGACATATCCGGGGTGGATAGTAACGAAAATTGAGTAATGTAGATAGGATGTAGTCCATTTTCAAAATAATCTAAAATTTGTTCGAAAGGCATACTTGGATTTAAATCATTACACATTTCTAAAATATCGTACATATACTTTAGTATATCCTCGTCTTCTTTTTGACATCGTTTCCTTAATTGATTTTTAAGTTCTCGAATACAACATGTAATTCCGAATTCTTTTTTAAAATCACGGACAACATCATTCCAAGTATTATTATTATTTTCTACAGCCGAAAGATAATTATTATATCAGATATTTGCAGCTCCATGAAGAAATGAACCGAAAAAAATTTGTTTTATGTATATTTGACCAGTTATTAATAATAGCACATTTTTCATAATTTTTTATAAATTTAATTACATTTGTCGTTATATCTCAGGACTAACGAATTTAGGAAACCGTGGAGTATTATTTGTCTGTCGCGCCAGAGCGATTGTGATAGAAGCGCTAGCGTTTTGATTTTCAATCATAATTACGGGCGATCGTGACACGTAAACGAACTTTGTTTTATTTTAAATTTCCGATCTGTTAATATAAAAAGTTACTTGTACTTGTAGTTTACACGTTATTGTTACTAAATTGATATTAAATATCACGACAATTATTTAACAACGCAAAAAAAATATATAATTATCATAATTTATTGGAAAAGTAGATACGCGTCGTATTAACACAAATGCAGTAAAATTTAACATTGCCTCTTATTACCTCGTTAAATTCTTGTAAAATAAAATTATTACAAAAAAAAAATTATTAATGAAAACTTTACCCAAAAAAATTATTTTTTGGGAGATAAATTAGTGACTACATTTTGGGTTTTAGGCGCCTCCACCAAAAATGTTACGGTAATATTTGAAGTAACCTGGAATTAGGGACGTAGCTTAATATAACAAAACATTTATTATCAACTAATTAATTAACAATCATTACAACTTACATTTTGTGTATTGGAGCACTAAAAAGACAACTAGTCTACATGACACTCTGAAGAGATATTTTCTAATACTAATCTAGCGTTCACTCTATCGGCTTTTTATAGGGGTTTTATTTCCGAGGTGTGACGTCAATTGTTGCCTTGAAATGTGATTCCTCGCTGGATTTGTTCCCATAGATGAATCATAGTTTCTGCACACGACTCGCTCTGCAGGTGGACTTTTGCAGCTGCATCTCGGATGAGTCATACGACGGAGGCATCTTTTGTTTACATTATAGTTTTTATGTTTACTTGATTTAATCAGCTGTACATCTTTGCTGGTTTTCTTATCCTAGTTACAATATCTAAGAAAAACATTAGGGATTCTAACAGCGTATTCCAATCGCTGTACTCGTATATACACTCAGTGTATCTTCGTCTCTTATTATTATACAAGACGGCACTAATGGCGTTTTCGGTGGAGATGAATCCTAATCCGCTGTAGTGCAACCCCATACAGATCAGTTCATAATAGAATTACACTTGATCGGATTAGATGTGCTCCATTGAACGGTAATTGCTCTGCTACACAGATATTTTCAAATTGTTATGTTGGTATTGATGGCCAATATTGTGTTAACACTATAATAACGTGTATTCTAAAGATATTCTAATATGACTACGAAACTACATATAAAAGAAGAGAAACGATAATCACACATTTAACATTAGTTCAGAATTATTCTTTACCTGATCGTTGTTATAATTTAAATTTACAATATTATGAATATAGTTTTCCACTTTTGGTATTTTTTTCTGGAACATATAAAATCTAATTATAACATGACTGTGTCCAACAATTATTGTAGTCCTGGGTCGCTGTACTCAAAATTTTTTAACTAATTATTGTTTCAAATAATAATAATACCTACATGAAATACGTAAAGAAACATTTATTTGTTGTTTAACAGTCAATATTTGATACGTCAATTGAACGATACGAAGTAAAAATCGGCATTTATGTTTGATTCCACAGCCACCCAGGACTACAATACTTGTTGGACATATGTTAGTTCATTCTTTTTAGAATCAGGGCTGCTGCTGCTGCTTTCCAATTCTCCAAGAAACAATTGCTACATGACAATAAGTTAATTTTTTTCCGCCATAAATCATTTCTTGATCCTTTGAATCTTTCATATAACATCAAACACCACACGCATCCCCTCCAACAATGCTCTGCTCTTTTGCACTGTCTCTCGACATGATCAATGACAAGGTGTAAAAATTTTGCTCCGTCTCAGTGCAATCTAGTTAATCGAATGCACCAATGTTTCATCCCCGAAAGAGTATTCATCCGAATACACCACCACAAATGCTCGCTCTTTATGCGCATGTGGACTTTAATCTGGAGCTGCTCAGAGCAGTCAATCGAAAACGCATACATGATGACACCTACATACAGAATGTTGACTAGTGATATGGCACTGTTTATTTCTTAATGTATTAGCAGTTTCCACAAAATTCCTTAATTTTTAAAACTGCCACTTGGACCCTTTGGTATGTTACCCCATCAATTGCTTTTTATGTGCTTTTAGTGAAAGTTAACAAATTTAAGTTTAAGGGTCGATTCTGCTATATCAAGGACCGTAAGATCTTGTACGTCTGTAACTCAATTAAAAATCATACAATATTCTCATCCAATAACAAGACAATAGACAGTGGCAGTGGATAAATCCACAATCGCTGTGTAATGTAACAAGTAAAGATGGATAATGTAATGTCAATATTTATTAATCCAAAAAGATCTAACAAAGATATAGGACATGTCTCAAGATAATTAATGTAAAGAACATTTGCATATGAAAAAAGAGAAAAAGAAGAAAAATATTTGAATATACAGGATGTCCCAACAGTGTGTTCTCGGGCCATATCTCCATAACTACTGAAGATACAAAAAAAATTTCAACACAATTTCGTTTTTAATTTAAGAGGTCTATAACACAAAATTATTTTCATCTATATACACCGAATCAAAACAGTGGTGCCGAACACAACTTTTTTATTTCAAATAGTATGCCCTATATATGAAATCAAATTTGCGATATTTTTTGAGATTTTCAGATCTATTTGAATTATTTCTTTTAAAACGAACTCTTGTCTAAGGTGGCTGTGGAAAACCGGCAAACAATGAACCGGTTGACAATAATTATTTTTCAAAGTGTTAGACTGTTGGGAACTTGTTAAGACATGAATTATTAGATTTATTGAATTGTTTCTTTATCAAATGGTTGCATAGCCAAAGTTGGTTGGATCCGCTGGCAACGGGCTTGACGCTTGGTCGGGCAATTATAGGTGTGTGTTCGAATCCCCTCCTCGTACATATGGGTCCTATGTGAGAAATGGAACACTTATGTGTCGGATTGTCTTCAGGATTTATTTCGGCCCCTTCGAACTAGGTTTTCTGCGTTTTCCCGGTTTGTAAGACGAATGCCGACGGAAAACACCTAGTAGGTCGGTCGCAGCCGCAGCGGGCAATATTACAATAGACAGCTTAACGCATCCCTGACAAGCTCATGGAGAGCTTGGGGCATGTATGACTAAGTCCAAAAAAATGTATAACTGCTTAAAGGAGTCACGTAGTTGAACTAACTAATGCCTGTACATTATTGTCACTTGAAAATGAATTATTAAAGTCGACAGCTTCATTTGTTTGCTGTTTTTCACGGCCACCTTAGACAATAACTCATTTTAAAAGAAATAATTCAAATAAATCTAAAAATCTCAGAAAATATCTCAGATAGGTATAAGACATACTTAACAAAAATGAAAGTAATCTATTAAACGAAGAATTTAGGATAGAGAAATATAGGGCGTGCTATTTAAGAAAATTGAGTTTTGTCATTTTGAAATTTCTGAAATTTTGTTTATTACCATGACCACTCTGTAGCGATAAAGGTACATTTAATAATGGCTTATGATAAGGGTAAAGCATTGATAATTCTTCAGAACCACAAATTTATTCAGAATTTTTACAGCAACCGGTTTCGGCATAAGCCATCATCAGGCTGACAAACTATGAAAAAAGGGCAAAATTATAGAAAACTTAGATAAAATGGTCGTTGCAACCTGACTCACCAGCACCACATCCGCGTTCAGCGTCAAGTCCCACACTGAGGGCAGACGAATTTGCGCAAGGCTGACTAAAGTGATGTCGGTAAGGTAGGTTGCAGCTGTGTCAACAGGAATATAAACAAATGCAAAGCAACAAATTTGATTAACAAAAATCTTAATATAAGGACAAAACGCAATACAATCTTTTAAAGTTGTCAATTCGAAAGGGTGAGATGGAAGACAGACTACAGTCGACTGTCAAAAAATTATGTAGAGTAGTGTTCATTAAGAATGTGCCAATTGATGGACTTGAAAAAAGGACGATAATTGAAATCGGTTTGATCATTGAGAACAGAATATTTATTGTTATTTATTAATGAACCCATTTTAAAAATTCATGAATTCCACAATAGAATTCTAAACCTTTCCAGTGAACAATTCACTCCCTCCGAACTTGAATTCTTGAATTTAGGACTCAAGTTTTCTTTACACAACAACTTGTCAGTCAGTTCTGTTAAGAAACTTGTCATTTCAGTCGAAAATATTATTTAAAATTCGAATATTGATAATCCTTATTCTTTTAGATTCAAATCAGCCGAGTTCATTAACAAACACGTGTCCCAGACAAAGACTAACAGTCACTATTCCATTCGTGTTTTAAGACAACTCAAAGAAAAATTCAAATCTTCTAATACCATTTGTACCAAAGCAGACAAAGGCCAATGCCTAGTAATTCTAGACAAAACTGATTATATAACCAAAGTAGAAAATTTCCTCTCTTCCAATCATTTCATTTCAATTTCAAAAAGTCCTCTCAAAAATTACATTTCAGACTTCAATAATTTTTTGAACAATAACGTCGACAATAAAATCATACCTATTTATAAGCTCAAACATATGAACCCAATTATGCCCAAATTATACGGTTTGCCAAAGATCCATAAAACTGATTGCCCCATACGACCGATTGTTTAATTCACTGATACTCCTGCTGAAAAATCTCTCAAGTTTATTAATTCTTTTCTCAAATCGAATATCAATTTCAATTTCGAATACACCGTCAAAAACACACAAGAACTTATTGACAAATTACAAAAGATAGACATTCCTCAAAGCGCGATACTCGTTTCCCTAGAT